>PVIR01006682.1:49943-64839 GCA_004026965.1 Petromus typicus | reverse complement strand
GCAATCCTAGTATCACACACTCAAGATCCAGCCACCTCTGAAAAGCTCCACCTATGACTGCATGAGGCATTGGAGGGACATCTAGACCCAAGCCATAACAGTTTTTAAAGAATCTTTGAAAACCATTCAAATCTAGCTGATTTAATAAAATAACACTGAACTGAAATCCAGTATTTGTTACTCTATCACCAACTAACTTTTTTGAGTGAGTTCTTTAACTCATAGCTTCAGATGAAGCAGTGTGTAAGAGATAGCATTAGATGCTGATTGGTCAATGTATGTATTCCATTGGTGACAGGAAGCTATGAGAGTATCAGCCAGAAGATACTTTTGGAAACTGTTTGTAAATCTTACTAACTTACCTATATAATAATCAAAACTAAAATAGTTTCATTTAAAAGATTAATATATTGACAATCCTTCATCACATCTAAGCCAGGCAGAATAACAAATACTTGTAGCCTCAGCAATATGAGGCAGAAGGATCACAAATTCTACTCCTGCCTGGCCAACCTTGAGAGACGATATCTCAAAATGTAAAAAAAAAAAAATTTTAATTAAAGGAGTAGTTTAGTAGTAGCGGGCCCCCATTAATTCCAGGAAATAAAAGATAGATAGATATCTAATCAAAAAAAAGATCAGGGGGTAGAGAAAGGAAGGCAGGGGAACTAAAGAGTTGTAGGGTCAGTTGTAAGAATCAAGGTAATATCACGTACAGATACAAATTCTTATGGATGAATATGATCACAATGTAACTTAAAATATACCAATAAACTCAATAAAGAAGAAAAATGACAAAAACTGATAAAGAGAAAAGACAGATAGATAGAGAAAACTACTAGGTAAAATCATACACTAATAATATCCAAAATGCAAGTAAATTTAATATTACTCTAAAAATATATAAATTATCAAAATAAAACAAAAATAAGTAGAATAGTCAGGTAAGCAATACTGATAGAATAAAATTGGACATTATTACAATTTTAAAATATGATTCTCATTTAGGTGTCTTCCTGAAATAGTTAAGGACACAATATTGTAGTAAATCATAGAGACTTGTTTAGAGTAGCAAAATTCATAACTAAATTTTGAAAGCAGCCTATATGTCCACCAACAAAGGAATGGATAAAGAAAATGACTGCATGAGACTTTAGGGAAACATTAGACATACACCATAATAAATTATGGACATGTACCAACTCCCCACAAAGAATTTAACCATTATGTACTGCAAACGTGTACTAATAAAAATTTTAAAATTAAACAAAATTATAAATTGTTATAGAAGAGATTTATACCTTAGTGCAAAGACACTGAAGTCAATCTCCAATACCATGGAAAATAAATAAAAGTATCATTTATTTTGATTCCTAATGTAAGAAGGTTCAGTCCAGCATTTCAAGACAGAAAACACAATGTGGAAAGATATGGTAGAGGAAAGCTGTTCAACTAACCCACCACAGTGTGATGTGCTCGGTGATCTACCACATCCTATCTAACTCTGCCTCCTAATATTCTACTTCCTATATTCAGTTGCAAACCCATGGGTGGGTTAATTCATAGTCTAACCACCTTTAAAAATCCTCAACTCTGAATACATGACACTTTCAGGGAACATTCTGGATTTAAACCATAACAAGAATTGTAGTTTACCATAAGATTACATGTGATTAACTTTTTATTAATTCACTAAAGGAACAGGTTTAGTATAAAATTGTATGAAGGGTTTACTTAGTAGGCTTGCAATGGCTGCCTGATGAATCATGGATGGAAGAATATCTTTCAATATGGCTCTTTCTGTGCTAGAAACCCAGAGGAACTAGCTGAAGGCCAAAGTCCTGGAGTTCACTCTAAAGTCTAGTATAAGTATAGATCAGAAAGCCAAAGACTTTAAATTGAAAGACCTAAGAATCTGAACTATAACCCTGAAGGAACTGGACATAAATATTCAAAGGCAATGACAAGACCAGAATTCCTCCAAAGAAGCAAAAACTTCCTTCTTTCCCTTCTACTCCATCCATGCTACAAGCCTATTGGTTCATACCACCCACATCTGAGGTGGTCTTTTCTCCTCAGTTTGTAGCCTACACATCAGTCATCCACAGACTAATCAAGAACTATGTTCTATTAATCTAATAGGAATTTATTACACCGTTAAAGTTGACATATCACAATTAACTAAACATACAATTAAAGTCAAAGACAGGAATATATTCTTTAAAGTCACACTTCTATGACCCACTTTTCCCACCAGGCTGTTTCATAATAGTATATTTAGCTATGACATCATGGCCAGATTAATTTACTGATGAGTATAGCACCCTCAATGATCCAATTACTGTCCAAAAGCCCCATTTGTGAACACATGATAATTTTAAGGAAATTCTAGATCTAAACTACAATAAGTAGTATTATATACTATTGGAGGATTAATTATAATATTATAATGAACACTAATGCATTTTATACTATTAGAATATTAAAGACAAAAATCTGATCTGTGTAAAAGATACAATAAGGAACCTTTAAAAATTAACATCAATTTATAATAATTTTTAAATGAGCAACTAAAATTAGAAGAAAAATTTATTTAGATGGAAAAAGGAAAGCTATCAGAAACTTACAGCAAAGATTATTGTAACAAAAAATAAGAGAAGTCCTATTAAATCAGGAATGGAGGACATATGCTGTATTTACATGATTTCTTGAGTGAACAAGATATTTTGAAATTTAAATGAAATATTATATTAGTGATATTGGAATAATATTTTAAATTTGGGGAAAATGTTAATACCTAGACCTTCTATAACAATCAGAGCACAAGCCTTGACTTAGTTTTTTCTCATGGCTAAGACAAGATAACCAACACCCAAAGTTAAATACAGAAATGTTTATCAAGCTCATAGTTTGCCGTGGTTTCGGTCCAAGGCAGGTTGGCTTGGAATAGGGACTTCACATAGCACAAACAGTTCCTGGCAGCCACAAGGTAGCAAAAGCATCAAGAGGACTTAACAGCATCTTTCTGTCCTTTCTATATTATCCAGACTACTGGGATTTGGTGGTGCCAAACTATTCAGCTGTCTGAGGTAGTACTTACCCAACCTTAATCCCAGCCTCATACACTCTAAGCCACTCTGAAAAAGTCTCTGACTTTATGAGGTTTAGGGGGACATCTAGACACAAACCATAACATTCTGCCCCTGGCCCATTAAAGACTAATGCATATCCCTTTATGCAAAAGGAATTTAGCACCTGTAAAAGTTGCTAAAGTCTTCACAGTTTCAGCTTTGCTAAAAACTCAAAGTTCAAAGTTTCCTCAGAGATTTAAGGCAAACTTTCAGCTGCAAGCCCTTGTACAAATAAGAATAAAGTTAAACATTTCCAACATTCAGTAGTGCAAGATAGGCAATTCCCTTCCCAAAGGTACACATATGGGAGATACAAAGGGATGATATTAAAGTAAATCCACAAAGGAACATGGTATACATTAAATCCCACAGTTTCACCTCCAGCATTCCAGACATTCTGTGGCAAGAGATGAATTCCAAGAGCTTGGGCAGTTGTTCCCCCATGGCACTGCTGGCTGTTGTTGCTCCCCTGGCTTCTATCTTAGATTGGCTTTTCTCACTCCCTTAAGCTTTCCTTGGACAATCAAAATTCCTGGCTTCTCCAAAGTTCTGGGCTTTCCTCTGCACTCTCAGTTTCACAGAACTTCACATATTGCCTTCTAGGGGCACACTGACTGCCCTCCCAGACCTTCTTCTTAAATCTGGGTGAAACCTTAACCATACAACTCTTGAATTTTGCATACAATTAAAACCAGCACCAAATGGATAATGTCAAACTCTGCTACAACCTAGAGCAGTAGCCAGACTTCCTTCCCTTTTGGCTGAAATGGTCAAGTGTCTATGAACCAAATCTCAATGAACAACTTCCCCAGGCCAGCATCATTTTGGAACATGATACTCCAAGTCACTCTTTTCAAAGCAAAGTCTTTCACATTTACAATTTTGAGAATTCTGCAAAGGACAGAGTCCTTGTGCTTCTTGTGATACCCTGAGGCTCTCTTTTCTATTTTCTTGTTCCTTCTCAGTAATCAAGATTTCTTTGCATTCCACACTCTACTGGAGTGTTCTTTCTGGCCAAACTCAAAATATTTCAAATCTGTCTGGGTGGTTCTTTGCTCTTTATTCTCAAAATAAATCTGACTAAAAATTCTCAGTAGTAACTATGCCTCTGTCTCAATGTTAGACTTCCTTGATATTTCTTCTGCAAAATTAATTAGTTCACTGTCTTTAATCTCAATCTCAGGCAAAGTCTCTGGACATGACCAAAATGCAGACAAGCTTTCTGCCAAGGCATAACTAACACACATTGTCTGAAGCCCAATGACCAATACAGTTCTTTCCACCAGAAACCTCCTGACCCTGCCCTTTCCAACAGGATTTCTATCAGTCTTCTAGTCTCCCGTGTTCTGACCAGTATTTCCCATACAAAACAGCCTAGGCATTGCATTTCTACTTCTTTAATCAGCATCTCTGAAGCTTTCCAAACTTTTTAAAAAATTTTTTAATCTTTTTTTTTAATTTTTTTATCTTTATTGGTACATTAAATATACACATCATGATTGCACTCCATAATGGGGATTTGTACCAGTATAAGACACAACTTAATCATCATTTTTCCCATAGCCCTACCCCCCTACTGCCCCCCCATATACATAAAATTTGTTTCCTTACTTTTTTGTTACAATCTCAACATTTTCCCCCTTCTTCCTATTTTACATTGAGCATTTTCTATTTCACAATATATAACATACAATTCTAGGACTCATTTACATCTTTATTTTCTCATACCAGAGAAAGGATGCGATATGTACCTATCTGTGCCCTATTTATTTCACTTATGAGGATATCCTCAAGGTATGTCCATTTAAGTAGAAATGATTCAAACTTATCATTTTTTATGGCAGAGTAATACTCCATTCTGTAGAAGAACCATAGCTTTTTTATCCAGAGCTTTCCAAACTTTGCACAAGCCATTGTCATAAGGCTCTTGAATTACACAGTCAGATATAGGCATAGTAATTTCCCATTTCTCTACCAGCAAACTCTGTCTTAGTTACTTTTCTATTAATGAACCAAAATATTCAAAACCCAAAGTTAAATAGGGAATGGTTTATATAGCTCATAGTTTGAAAAGGTTCCATTCTATAATCAGCTGACTCCAAGGCAAAGTGGCTTGGCATAGGCTTTTCAAAGAGAATAATTCATGAGAGCCATGAGGTAGCAAAAGCAACAGGGGACTTAACAGCATGTTTCTCCGCTTTTATCCTAACGACTGGAATTCAGGTACCACCAAGCCAATCAGTGGACTAATATACTACTCACCTACCCTTAGTCTCAGCCTCACACACTCTAGATTGAGCCACCTCTGAAAAAGCCTATGACTACCTGAGGCTTTTGGGGGACATCTACACACAAACTACAACAAGCCCAGGTTAAAGTTTAGAAATTGAATATGATAACTGACCTCCTAGATAAAACTTTATCTCAAAAACTGTAAAGTAGATAAAATACTTCAGAGAAACAAATCTACCTGCAGCTTCATCTTCCTATAAAGTCTAAGGCACTCTAGAAATAAAGTTAAATTTAATAATATTGAAAGACAGAAAACAAACAAAAACTAGTCATTTTCCACATGACTTTGGGCAAGAACTTTGTTGTCACTAGTAACATTTTTAAATTTTCCAGACTAATAGGAAACATTAAAATATAAATCTAATAATGTTTAAATTGTGAAACGTAAGTAAGTCATGCCCTTGAATTAGGAAAAAAAAAAAGAAAGCACAGATAGAAGGTGTTAGTGAAAGTAATATTTTAGAGTATTTCCCAAAGGGGTTTCCAAAAAATTTTAAATTTGATTTTATTGATACATTTTATATACACATGATGATCAACTCGACTTTGAGATTTGTACCAGTATATGATACAATTTAATACTCATTTTCTTCCATTTCCCTGCCCACCTTACAATCTCTCCACCCTCTATATACATAAGCTTTGCTTTCTTTTTTTTAACCATCAAATTTTTTATTTCCCTGCTTTACTTAGGAGCTGATAAAAGAAAAAAAGATTAAAGCATCCAGGTACAAGGAATAACACATCTGCAAAAAAGTATAGAAACTTTAGAAATTACCCCAAACTTAATTTAACCAGCGTTTCCTGGAAAGGTTAGTGGGATAATGTGCATATCCTGCTCAGCACAGAACCTGGAACATGAGGGTGTTCCTCCACTGCCAGTTCCCTAATAGAACTAATGTGACAGAGTAGCATTCAAGGTTGAGATTGAATGTTTAGAGCCTTTCAGTCAGGGAAATCTTCTCTAGCTCTACTTTTTTCCTTTATAAACTGAAACAACATTTTTTAATGTTAGTGTTTCCAATTATTTCAAAGGTATTGTAAGTCTTTCATACCATTATGAAAATATGAACATCCACTTTAATATCTTTCTTTTTATAGTCAGTAGAGAACTCAACATATGATGATTTATCCTCTTAAAAGTTTTAAATATATAATACAGTCTTGCTGAATATAGTGCATATTGTACAATATAGATCTCAAAAACTTGTTCATCTGGAAAACTGAAACTTTATACCCATTGAATAGCAACTCTTCACTTCTCCCTAACTTTACCCCCTATTCTACTCTGTGCTTTGATCATTTTAAATGCTTCATGTAAGTAGAACCATACAGTCTTTGTCGTCCTATGTTGAGTCCATTTCATTCAGAATATCAGTTCATCTGTATTCTTTTATAGAATTACTCCATTGTAATAATAATTCAATATTCTGATGTGTATACCACAATGTTTACTCAGAATTTATCAGTGGACAGTTAAGCTGCTACCACATCTTATCTATTGTAACTAACAAAAAAGTACATTTTTAAATCCATGCTATTCAAAAATCTTTCCATGAGTACAGAGTTAGCAGCTGATAGAAATGAGATTTATATTCATGAAGGTATTCAATCTGTTGAACACTATTAGGCATTGAATTAGTTTTGACTAGCTTTTACCATACTAATTTAAACATGTTTAGATTAATTTAGATATAAAAACAAACTATAAAAAATAAACAATTTGATTTTAAGCTTCAAATATATTTCTCAACATCACATTATGTAAACTAATTGGGATTAGCAAGGCCTTAAAACCACAGGAAGTGCTCATAAGCCTTTAGGCCTGGTAGTAGAAAATAAAAAAATTACTTTACCAAATAAATAGATCTGCAGTTAGAAAGAGACTATATAAAAGGCACTCTAGACTTGAGATCAGATAAATGTTACATAGTTTTTCTTTACAACTACACAAATCACTTTCCAGAACTGTGGCAGATGACTAAATGAGACACACAGCTGAAGTAGCCAATAGTTGTCCCATGTCTCAGCCCAGGAAAAGTAGCCCCCAAAAATATTTTTACCAAAATTATTGAGTTCAATTTAGCATCACATTTCTACTAGGCTATATGTATCTTAATTTTCTGAAACTAAAACCATTAGTTAAACTTGTAAATCATTAAAATTAAAAGGATTATACAGATCACTTATTAAAGATTATTACTATAATATCTCTGGAAAGCCATATATCTGGATACTAACACTGTGAAGAGAATATGTGAAACCAGAGAATAAGCACAATTATAAGTTTAGACATTCATTATATATTAAATTTATGCTAAGCTGTACCAATAAACTCAAAAAAGGGGAAAATAAAAAAAAATAATTGTGCATCCAAAAATATTCAATTTATGTAAAACAGCTAATATAATTCTTAGCAATATAGTATCTAAATATGTATTAGTTTCATTCTTAGTTCTTTCTTATAAAAGTTGAAGTTTTAGAAAGTTGTATTTGATTTGGTCAGTGTCACCATCAACATATGAAACTCAGTCACAGGAAAAAGAAGGACTGATCACCTACTACATATGCTGCAGCTGGGCAGAAGACATGTAAAGTCATCAGTCCCACATAAAAGTCCACGAAGATCACACTGGGGAAAGTCCAGGAGTTCTCTTCCCAGTATGCGTCTTCCCTTTGGTTTTGGTACTCTGCTTGCTCAGTAGATAATCACATTATCTTGCAATGGGCTGGAGGCCTACAGAGACATTTACATCTAATTTGCCCATTACAGCATCTTTCCAGATTATGATGCAGAAAGGTGAACTAAAAATCATAAATTCATGGAATTCTAAACAGGTAGAACAGAGTAACTGACAGCAAAGGTCAAGATGGCATCCAAGTCCAAACGGTTGGAATCAAAATTGGAAATCTCCCTCCTTTCCAACTTCTTTCCCAGAGAGAGTAATCAGGATGGTCCCAAATGACTTCTCACTTTTTAAAAATTAAAGAATATTATATGCTCATCTAGTTGCCAACTTGGAATTGTCAACTTATTTTTAGTGAGGAATAAGACATGATATATATCACCATTTCACTCAACATTCTGTAGAGATGAATCTAACACACTTCTGGCTCAGAAGCCCTGGCCAAGGGAATGTAGCCACTACTAACATCATCCATCAGTGTAGAAAACATATTAAAAATCCATTCTACCAACAGATGGGCAAGGCTTTATGGAACAGTCCTTAACATAAAATGGTCACTTTTCAAGGTTATACCCTTTTTAGGGCTGAGGATTTAGCTCAGTGGTGCTACACTTGACTCAAAGTACAGATTCCTCAGTTTGATCTGTGGTACTGGAAAAAATATATAATTATACTCTTTTCATCTTGGCAAAGGCCACTTTAGTTCAGTCTTTCCATGTTGTCCCTCTGCTGCTGAGAAAGGACAGGTAGAAGCAGCCATAAGCACGTGCAGAAGGCTGAGAAACAGAGCTAAGAACTGGACAAGAACACAACGTAAATTCTCCTGCCTTGCACCCAACCCTGACTGATGTGACACTTGGTCCTTGACGAAGAATGCACAGAGTAGAAACAAAAAGGAAAAGGTCTAACAATCCTTCAGCTAACTTTTTATTTTAGGATTATTAGAGTGTTCTAAATCAATTGCCAAAACATTTGGCAATATATAGAGTAGAAGGTTAATTCCAATTTTCCAGAGGTCTATGAAATGTAATCCAAATATACAGTGGATATTTAATTAAGCTTATTACCATCAAAGGCACATTGCTGTGACTCCTTTTGAAAATACGTCTCCTTGCTTTCAATGACATATCTCATTATTTTTGTCACTTTCAGAGGTGGTTCTGAAAGTCTTCTTCCATGCCTGCCTTTAGTTGCACTGTTGTAATTGCCTTGATGTCTCCAACAATTTCAAAACTTTTACTTTTTGTAGTCATTTTGGCTTTAGGGAAAAGTCTGAAGTCACATAATGCCAGACACTAAGAATGAGGTGAGTAAGGAAACAATGTAATACTTTAATTTGACAAAAATTATCATTAATGTTTGAATTGACTCAGGATGTCAAAGAAGCCATAAAAACACACTCAAAAAGCAGGACTTCCAAAGCTGCCTTAGAAAGGGGCAAGCGCAATGCAGTGAATGTGTTCAAAGTGAAGGCAGGTATTATGAAGGCACTTAATGGCAATGTGACTTTTACTGTAATAATTTTTTTAAACATTTAAACATCCACAATAATTTTTAATCAAATCTTATAAATATCAGGATAAGGTTCCTTCAAAAAGCGGTGCACTTAACATGTCCCCAGTACTGGTAGTCTCTATATCCACCTCAGTTGGTTATCTTCCTCTGCAGGATGACTGGTAGCTGAAGCAGAATATCATCTGTAACCAATGCCATGAGGGAGCTAATGATTATCAACTATCTTAACAAAAGTACATTTCATACTGAATAACCTCTACTAGATTTTTCCCAAGAATGTGATCTTGCAGTAGCTTATATGGTAGGATGTTAAAAATTAAACTAAATCTTCATTTCCAGTCTCAGTGCTAGGGGCTATATCCTTGACATCAAATTTCTTCTCCTTTCAATTAAACCCAGCTGTAAAAATGGATTTTTAAAAGAATTTTCTACTTTCAGGTCAGAGTGTGCCTAAGTGTTTCAATTTCTTAGTGAAGCACAGTCATGCAGTTAAGCAATCCTCTTACCCCACTCCTTGCATCTGCAGTTTTATAAAACAGTATCAGATGATAGCGGCTTTGATAAAATAAGTTGAAATGTGAAAAAATAGTGTGATAATAATGTACCTTCAGTATCAGTAAATATTGTGTCAACAAAAAGCCAAAAGTGAATGACACACAGATAAATTGTGACCTGGCCTGAAGTCCAATAGACTCTGGTTAAAATTCAAATTTTATGGCCAACTAGCTATGAGATATTAGGCCAAATAATTTAATTTTCCTGAAGCACAGTTCTATTTTCTGTTAAAAAAAAATAGAGATGATAATAGAATACAACCTATCTCAGTGTTGCTTGAAGGATAAAATAATGTAAAATATCTATAAACACTATCATCATTAAAAGAACTCTGAAACTTAGGTATTAACTGTTACACTAAAACACAAATAGTGTGTCTGCCAACTGCTACCAACTCCAGTCTTTTAGATGCTCACTTAAACTGAATACCTGACTGGGTTCCTTCTTTTTCAATGCCTTTATAATGTTCCCTTGATATAGTGTTAAAAACATCATTTATGTTCAGAATCATAACATTTAACACAACTACACTACTCCCCTGGTCCAAGTTATCAAATTCTCCTGCCCAGATTTTAGTCACAGTTTCTCAGAGACATTTTCTCACTTTGCTTTTCCTCTGCTTAACTTCTAGGTATTTTCAACTCAATCACCACAATTTTTCTCTCAAAAATAAATCCAAACATGTGACATATTTTCTCAACAATCTTCCATGATCTTTATAAACAGTAAGGCCATTTTTTTTTCCTGACTGCCTTCAAGATTTTTTTAAATTTCTTTTAAGCTGTCTTGCTGATTAATCAGAATATAAATATAAACACACAAGAATATCTGCTAAATAATGAGCCTATTCAATTCCACATTCATCTTTCCAAGGCTTCGATTAATGCCAAACCAACCATTTCCCATCTACTGCTGTTCCGTGTTTCTTTACAAGAGGTGGCTTTGGGCCAGGCCCTCCTACATTTGAAAACTAACTAATATAAGGAGTACTTGAACTCAAGTGGTATCCTCCAAAATGTAGGAGAAATAACCTCAATCAAGTCAAGAAAGAGGCGAGAGTTGACCTCTGGTGTACACTCAGGGATCACTGTATGGTCTTGGAATTCTATGTCTAT
Source organism: Petromus typicus (assembly GCA_004026965.1). NCBI lineage: Eukaryota > Metazoa > Chordata > Mammalia > Rodentia > Petromuridae > Petromus > Petromus typicus. The sequence goes on along the minus strand of PVIR01006682.1, from coordinate 53,544 downwards.
GTACATGGCCATGCTCTTGCCTGGACTGCCATTTCCTATTTGTCACTTGTCACAGTTTACAGTATTTAGTGCTGATCTCCACACATGTGCCTTTGATACATGCCTTGAACAAGGTCTACCTCCTAGCCTGATATGTGTTTGTGTTCTCTAAGATCAAAGAGTGAGTCTTAGTCTTCGGAATGACAGAGGTGTGAGTTTGAGTAGAAAACTTCTATTGAGAAAGAAAACTTCTGCCTAAGAGAGACAGAAGGGGTAACCCAGAAAGTTGGGTAACCCACCTACCTCCACTTCTCAGAGGGCTTTTATGGAGCAAAGCCACAAAGTGGAATGGGTTCGAGGAGGGACAAAATTACAGTCAACCAGTAACATTGCAAATACAGTTGCTTAAGTAATATTGGTACAATGAGAAACCAAAGTAGCCAAAATTATGATCAGCCAATAAGATTACAACAAGTATAGTTGCTTAGGTAATATTGACTAGATGGGGATCCAATGAAAAATCAAGTATCAAGTACACAAACATTTTCAGTCAGGAGACTTTTCTAGGTGGGTCAAGGTCTTGGCCCTTTACTCCAGATATATAAATCACTGCTATTCATCTTATGTGGGTGGAGCTGTTTTGTCCTTTGATAATGTTAATTTCCAGTGAAAGTCTCCTTGACTATCCTCCATGTGGGCTTTCCAGGGCCAGTCCTATCTAGCTACCTACCACGTGTCTAACTAGTTTTTCTACCTAAATACCTTTATAGATTCAAATACCTTTGTAGTCCATACAAATCAGTAGTGATTATTCCTTTTCACCCTCTTAACCTTTGCTATATGTGTGTTATGTACTGATAGACTATTCATTCCTTGAAGCTACGAGTAGCAATTGTAGCTCATTATAATATTAATTCTCTTAGCAAATAAGAAGTAAATGCTTCAGACTTATAGAGATTGGCATGGGAAAGGTGAAAGCTACACTTTTCTTCAGGGCAAATGTGGGAGACAGAGGAAGAGGATGCAACCAGAACCCTCATGGCAAGCAAGCTCTAGTCCTCCATGAGTCCCACAGCAAAAGGATTAACAACAAACAAGTTGGAACCTTGAGGAAAAGGCTGAGCCCAGGCCCCACTCTTGATACTCTGAGCAGTGGCAGCAAAAGGCCAAATTCCAAACGAGCAGAGAGGGGACAATCCCCTGAGCTCACCTCACCTTTATTTGGTACCAATCCTTCACATCCAAATCTTATCATTCATAAGGCATGGCACTCCCACAATGCTTGGAGTTGAAGATTCCATAGAGCAAAGCAGACACCCTTAAATCCAAGTATGTAAGTCCTAGGAAGTAAATCTTCAGACCAATAATCCTAGTGCAGTAATCTTTGTAGTTTGAAATCCTGCATGAAGAAACAAATGTCCATGATAATCCAAGTAATTGATCCCTCAGGGAAGGGCAGACATCTGTAAATCCAAGTAGGTAAATCATAAGTCCGAGTAAATCATACACAGTTCCCGAGAGGCAAAATGTCCTTTCTAAGAGATCTTTCTCCATTTCCCTCCTCCCACTTCTCATTTCTATGGAGAACTGTGTTTGGTTATCAGAGGTCACAGTCTAAACCAGTGATTTCTAAAAGTGGGCCAGGAAGAGTAACTAGAAGAGAATCATCTGGAAGGACTTTTAAATATATGGTTTGATAATGTGTGTCTGGAAGCCCCTAGAAATTTACATGAAATACTTCCAGACCGGTATGTAAGCATAAGAGATAAATCCCATTTGACCTGGCCACTATTCTACTGGGTATATACACAAAAGAATTAGAAGATTCATATCACAGTGACTTATGTGCATCCATGTTTATAGCAGCTCAGTTTGTGATTTTTAAATCTTGGAAACAACCAAAATGTCCATCAGCTGAAGACTGGATAAAGATGTGGTTCTTTTGTAGAATGGAGTATTATACTGCCATTAAAAACGGTAAGATTGAGTAACTCATACTCAAATGGATGTACCTTCAAGACAGCCTCATAAGTGAAATAAATAGGTCACAGATATGTAAATATATCTTTTCTCTGGTATGAGAAAATGAAGATGTAAGTGAGTTCTAGTATATATAGTTGATATTATGAAATAGAAAATATTTAAAAGGAAAGAGGGTGTAGGGGTAAATAACTGTAGTCTTCTTCAGCATCTGGGTGGTACACGGCCGAGGGTCAGGTTCAGAGGCCCAGACGGGGAGAGTGAGTGTATAGAACCACCACACAGACTCCAGGGAGCATTTTAAGAATTGTTCTACCTTTAATGCAAATTCAGTTACTTTTATAGAAAACAGTAGAGGGCGTAAACATACAGTGGGATAGGTCCTGGATTGGTTGAAGCATACACAGGGGTGGTTCATTGTAGATTGATTGAAGAGGCAGTCCTGCATTTGGCTGAGGTGGAGTCAAGATGAGGTGGAGTCACAATGGATGAGCCTGGTTGAATTTTAGTGAAAGACTGGTTTTCACTTACAAATAATGAGCAGAAAAATAATGTGACAGCAATAAAAAAAAAAAAAAAAGGAAACAAAGCTTATGTATATATGGAGCCAGGGTTTGCAAGTCAGGGTGGGAGAAGGGGAAAAAATAAGAATCAAGTCGTGTCATATTCTGGTACAAATTCTCAATGTTAAATGTGATGATGATGTGTATTCATAATGTACAAAGACTTGAATTTAAAAAAAGAAATACAAAAAAAGCATACAATAACCAATAAATTTTATAGTAACTGGCATACAGGTTAATTTTAATGATTTTTAAGAGAATACAGAGATTAGGCAATTTACTTGGAATCACATAGGTAGTAAGAACTGAAGTGAAATTTTTGAATTTGTACATGATTCAGAGGTGAATATTTATCTTCCATGTTTTATGACCTTCAAAAAGGATAGTTTGCCTTAGTGGGCATAGTGGTGGATGCCTTCAATCCCAGCCATCTGGAGGATGAGTCGGAAGATCTGTGAATTCAAGACTATTATAGGCTAAATAGCAAGTTCAAAACTAACATGAACTACATAGCAAGACCTTGTCTCAAACCATAAAACAGAGGGGAGTGGAGGAGAAGGGAAAGGAGAGGCCGGGAGGGGAGGGGAGACCTAAAAAGAGAAGAAAACCATAGCTATTTAACCTCATGACAAATAGCAATTTTCTAAATATGGAAACAAGTAAATGACAAGAAAGGGAGTAAATCAATAGTTTGACTATATAGAAATTATAATAAATACAAATAATACACAATAAATACTCAAGTTGAGGAACAAAATAATTGCACTTTGAAGAAGACTTATTTCTAAAGAATTTGAAAAATATTTAAGTAGCAACACAATATAAAATAATAATAATCAATATGAGAGAAAATATAACTTATCTAGAAAGAATTTGGGCAGTAATTATCCAATAATTCACGTGTATTTTTATATTGTTATTTATAAAGTATAATCTTTGACTTTCTTGAAATAAAACCCAAATTATGAAGATTTATTTCCATTGAAAATATTTATTTAAAAATATATAGCAGGGGGTCCGGGGAGTTGGCTCAGTGGTTCCAGCGCCCGTCTTGCAAGCGCAAGGGCCGGGGTTCAATT
>PVIR01006682.1:0-49843 GCA_004026965.1 Petromus typicus | reverse complement strand
AACACATTCTTTGATTATCTGCTCTGTGCAAGATGCACTGCTAGGTGCTAAAGGTACAATAACCAGACAGCAAATTCAATAGTCACCCATCTAGACCACCTATTGCAGAAAAAATAAGTAAATCAATCAAAATCTCACAGGAAGAAAACTATGCCTAGAGAAATTCATGTCTTAAAAAAAATTAAATGGCTGAGAGCATAAAACAGGGAAATGAGGCAATAACAATCTTTTGTTTTCTTTTGAGCATAGAAGAAACATATACACAAATGCGAAGATCTTTGATACTGAGTTAATGAATGAACCCTCCTTACTCTGTTTTCATTGTCCTGTCTTCAAACTTTTGGAAATTTGTAAAGATTTCTGAAATGACTATCATGAGTCACAAGAGTTTACCCTACAGTCAGTTATTTCTCCCAACACAAAACTATCTGGAAATTAAGGCATGAAGAAATCTATTGTTTTAATTACTACAAAATCAGGAATTGCCTTGCTTACAGATCTTTCCTCTGTATTTACAGAAAATAGATGTGTAATATCTATTTATTGATTGAATAATATTGCTAGTTTAGACAAATTAAAATGAGGCTCTTATTGTGACATGCAATCCTGTTTACTTGTTAGAATCACTTCATGAGCTTTTAAAGCGTGAATAATTGTTCCCTAACCTTCTATATCTATTGAACCAGATCTTTATGGATAGAGCCTGAGGAATTGCACATTTCAAAAAGCTCAGTGATTTGAACATTCACAATCCTGTAAAAGAGCACTTCAAGGCATGTGAAAAATATGGCATATTTCTCCTTATTAAGAAAAATGACATTGACACAATAATGAAATTAGTAAGACCATATGAAAAACACTAATGATACAACAGAATACAAAAAGTCATTTTTATGAATATCTAGAAATGTATAAGATACAGAATCTATTTGTCCACTAGAAAGACTACCTATAGTTTCTTTATCAAAAATAAGAAAATGGAAAACTAAAAAATGAAAATTGTTATCATTAAACTTTATGCAATTTATTACCTCAATAATTAAATCAAATGCACATTGAATGTGCCAATGAAGAGTCCTATCTGTAATAACTGGAAATCTAATTTTACAGCATATATACTTTATCCTGGAGGTATACTCTGAACATTTGGGAGAATGAGGTAGGAGGATCCCATTTATGAGGCCAGCCTTATGTACATAACAAGTTCAAGAGCATTCTGGACTATGTAGTGAGAAATTATATCAAGAAAAAAATTAACCAATCCCAAAGATTAACAAGACTCAGTGAGGGATTTAAATTGGGAAATTAAAGAAGTTTGATGAATATAATTTTCCATTTGGATCGCTTAGCAAATGATAGCATCACAAAGCCACTTAAGTCGCAGGACATTTAGATCTGACACAAAGCCAAATGAAGAAATGAGTATAAATAGTCAAGTTATTGAACACTGATAGGACCAGACACTACTCTAATTGCACTATAACTATTATTTTCCCTAGCTGCCCATAATACCACTGTTAAGGTAGATATATTTTCTCGTCATAAAATAAACAGCAGTTTCAAAACACCACACTGATAGTAAGTGGCAGAGGTAGGATTTTAATCCAAACAGTCCAGTCCAGAGCACAGTTAATCAATAGCTAACATTGCCTTACCGAAGTGAAGGTTTACTTTACAGAATATCAACTTTCCAAGAGAATAAAGTCAGTTCTCTAGAAAAGGTGGACATAATGGGGAAACTGCTGGCAAATACAGCAGTACTCAGCTTCTACCCTCCAGCTTTGCCTGCTGGAATGTCTGAGGCAATTCAGAGCTCCTCAGAGTTTACGTGATTGATCTTTAACCACATTGTGCTTCTCATTTGTCCTCTCTCCATGTTATTCTTCTCAATTCAGATTCCTAGCACAAGATTTCTGACTGAGCCACAGTGACATGACGTCCCAGTCACTGCGTGTGTACTGACACAGCCATGTGAGGGGCCACTTCTGATGTAGCAGGCTGCTGTTCCTTAGCAATCACTGTATACTGCATAGAGAATCTCAGTTTTCTATAATCGAACATCTGTGAATTTGGAATTGGAAAGGCCCACATTTATATGTGTGTTGTACAACTACAACTGGTAAGTTATTTGTTCTTCCTGAGTTGTTTCTTTGTTTGTTTGGTTTGGTTTCTTTCGGCAGTACCAGGGATTGAACTCCCAGGCAGGCATGGTACTACTGAGCTTCTCTCTCACCCTTCTTCCTGAGTCTTGATTTCTTCAAAAATAAAACATCAACCTTTTCCTAAGTTTACCTCACAGGACAATTGCAGGAGCCAAGTGGAAGTATGACTACTAGTACAGCTAAGACTAATGCAGTGCTTATCATACACAAGCAGTTATTTTAAGTGCTTTGTACATAATTGATATTAGTTCTCTCACTGACACTATGACTTAGATACTAATTTATTCTCATTGTCAATATGGAAATAGTGAAGAACAGAGAAGTTCAGAGAACTTTCCTACACTCACTTATACAGCGCTTTGCAACAGACTGTCACACATACAAGTGAGTATATATCCTTTGCCACTCTTGGCATGGACATAATACTGAGCAGTCTACAAAGCACTATCCAAATGTAAGAGGTGGTGATTACTGTCAACCACTGAGTTTAATACTGGAAATATTAGTCAGAAGACTAAATCCAAGGAAATATGATTGAAGGTTTGGGTATGTGTCTATACAAGAGTTTAGTTCTTGGGTTTTATTCTGTTCCAGCAGTTGTAAAGAAGATATGCATTCAGTTTTGGCTCAAGTTTTTTTCCATGGGAGTCTTTTGGAAAAGATTTTATTTGTCAGTAACATTTTGATATCTCCATCAGAAAATAATATTTTGTTTGGGTTCACTCACATTCACGGCTCATGAAATTTGTATAATTTACTACTGTTCCAGGTCCTCATTTTCACTCAGTTCTAATTTCAGAGCAATGTCTCTGGAAAATGAAAGTGTGAGAACATGGTGAGAGTGGCTGAGTCAAGAAGCACAGAGCCAGAAGTTTCAGGCAGAAAGCCAGGGAGGGGAGGGAACCTTGGTCGTTTCTCAAAGGAGCACATTCTCCAGTAAGAGATGTTAACTAAGGCCCCTTCTTTACAGAAGAGGTACCAAACTAGATTAGGAAAATGAAGAAGTATTCTAGGGATATGCAGGGATTCAGTGAATATGTGTATGGGACGTGAGGCATAGCTGGGTATCCATGAAAAATGGGCTGGCATGTTTTTACCAGAAGATTCTGTTATTAAAGTAACACCAAAGTGATGTGTGTAACAAACTCCCCTTCTTCTCTTTTGCTTCCTACTAATTCTATTTATCTATATGTCTGACCCAAAATGAAATTAAAGGTTACTTTTGTTTTTTGGTTTTTTGTTTTTGTTTTTTTTAGACAGGGTCTCGCTTTGTGGTTCAGGCTGGCCCTGAGCTCAGCCTCAAACTCACATCACAGCAATCCTCCTGCCTCTGCCTCCTGAGTGCTGGGATTACAGGCGTGAGCCCCCACACCTGTCACTGTGGTACGTGGTACTGGTTGCTGCTGGGCATGACGCCCAGTGTTGTATATGGTTAACTGAGGATCTAACCCAGGTCCTTACACTTGCAAGACAGGTGCTGGAACCACTGAGCTAAATCCCCGACCTAAAGGTTACTTTTAAACACCAGTGTGGATGACCTAACTTTGATTCAGAGGTTCACTCTGATTTGAAAAGTTGCTCCTCAAGGGGAGATTTAAAGTGGCCACAGTAGTAACTCATCCAAAACCTTGGTAATAATTATATGCTAGGAAAGGGATGACTTAGGCAGACACAATAAAATGGTACCACACCAGTCTTGTCCATAACCAACTGCAAGTTTATGGAAAGGGTCTCTTATGTGGCATACCCTGTGGCGGGATGTTTATGACCCATAAGTTGATGAATAGATGGGTGGAGAGTCTGCATACAGGAAAGGTGTATCAGAGAACAGTGAAGCAGAGAAAACTGACATAAGGACATGTTTTGAAAGGGTGTGAAAACCACGTAATAGGAGAGAACTATTACAGACATTTAAACTGAGAAACATTATGATTAAATTGACATTTAAAAAAGATGAATTGGGCTGCCATGTGCATCCAGGAGGCAGCCAGCCAGAAGAATATGGACACAGACCAGAGGTGAAGCATTGAGAACCTGGTCCAAGATGTTGGCAAAGCAATAAACTGACAAGAATGATTATTAGTTTCTTTGAGGGGCTGCAGCAAAATAACTTAGAATACGTAGTTTACAAACAACAGAGATTTACCTCACATTCTGCCAGATGCTGGGAAGCCCAAGATTAAACTGTAGTGAGAGTGAAAAGATTCAGTGCCTGGTACCATCTCACTTGCTTCATAGGTACAGTGTATGTGTGTAGGTAGGTGTGCACACATGCATATATGTATGCATATATGTATTTTACAGTATCCAGGTCTCTTTTATTTTTACTTTTGAGAGTCTCCCTAAGTTCAAGAGGCTGTCCCTGAAGTAGTGATCTTCCTGCTTCAGACTCCATGAGAGAGAGGACTGTAGATATGCAGTGCCATGCTTGGCTTTATAGTTCCCTCAAGTTTGAGAATGAAGCTAAGACCATTCTGGAGGGCTCCACCTTCGTGACCTAAATACCTCCTTAAATCCCACTTCTTGACAGGGCTGCATTGGAGAGCTGCTTCCAACAAATGAATTTTAAGAGGCAACAGATACTCAACCCTCAGCAGTAATGTTCCAAATGTAGAAGAGACAGGTGGATAGATCGCTGATGCTTCTGCTCTTCATGCTGCAGCAACAGGTGTCGTACAGGCTAGAGATGGGAGAATCAGGACAAATGTATGTCAGAGCATCTTGCCAAAAGTGACAACGCATCAAGTGGCAAACACATCAAGTTCCAATTACAGTGTTCTTGAGGACAGGGTCAAGTCATTTCTTTTCTCATCTTTTTTAGTTGTTTTCCTCCCTAGCATTCCTGGCACTTTTCTTGAGGTAAGCATATCATCAGTCTACCATGTATCTTTAGAGAGTGACAGGTCTGAGCTTGGAAGTTGTGGTTAAGAAAAAGGTGGTTATCTGGAAAATGAAAAGCACTCCTGTCTGGCATGTCACAGCTGGCTGCTTCCCGTGGAATACAAGATTCATTTCCTGACACAGTGTTTTCCTAATGGGCTCCTTTCAACACAGGTTGAAAGTTGCTAAGTTAATAGCCTTAGCTGAGCAGGAGAGAGAAATGAGGAACAATACCCAGCTACCTCCTAGGAAGTCCGACCTCATTTCACTCTACCCTGCAGGAAACAACTGTCTATTACTCACCCTACAGTAAGGTACTTTGAGATTGGAGCACTAGTGATATCCAGAATAAAACAGAGAGGCTCACTTGAGCAGGGTTTCGTTTTTTAAAATGTGTATCACCCAGCCCAGGGAATTATGTCAGTGGTTGTGGCGCCTGCCTTGCGAATGCAAGAGCTGGGGGTTCAATCCTGGTAATCACATAAAACAATGCCAGGTGTCGAGACTCACGCCCACCAGCAATCAGTATCACATACCACAGTGGCAGGCTTGGTGGCTAGACCCTGCCCCCACCCCAAAGAAAATGTGTATTGTCCATTACAAAAACATTATCTTCCCTTCTACCATTTCTGTCTTGTCCATCTCTGTCTTTGCCCAGAGAAGAAGGCTGTAATATCCTGCTGTTTCCTGTTTCAAAGTAAGTTTACCCCCAAGAAGAAGGTAGATTCAATGTTTTCATAGACTGTTTCACCAGGAAAAGTACCTGAAAAGTAGTGTCTATGTAAACATGAGGATGACGCTGGATTCCCACTTGGAGCTCACTGTCAGGTTTGGTTTTTTAAAAAATTTTTTCAAATTTGTATTAATAAATATTTGGAGTACTTCATAATTCCATTTATTGTGGGCAACTGGTACATGCATGTCACATATTTTGATTCTTTTTCTGTCTCCTTCCCATCTTCTCCCTCACCTTTCCTGTGCTTTATCTTCTTAATAGAGTAATTTTAATTCAAACAGAACTGGGAAACCATGACCTCTGAGATAAAGCTAGTACTTGTTAATCTGGATGACTAATGAAAAATGGAATCATGATGATTTCGGGTTTCTGGCTGATTCCTCCCAGGTGGGATTTGGCATAAAGTTAAAGTAGCATGGGCCGGGGAGGTAGCTCAGTGGTTCCGGTGCCTGTCTTGCAAGCGCAAGGACCCGGGTTCAATCCCCAGTAACCACATACCATACTGGGCGTGGAGACTCACGCCACAAAGCGAGACCCTGTCTCAAAAAAACAAAAACCTTAAAGTTAAAGTAGCATGATGACTTACTGCACCTTCTGTTTCATGTTCACACTCATTCAGATTCATTCTCACTGTTAGGGAGAAGTGGGAGCCCTCTTCGTGGTGCTCCCACCTGCAGGGATTCACGAATCATGGTCCTCCCTTAGTGCTTCCACTGACCATGACTCTGCTTACCAGCTCACCAATACCTAAAGCACAGCCTGAAGCTTGCCATGCAGAGTGCCGGCCCCAGACTAGCCTATGTCTTCCTTTGCCTGTCTGCACACAGACTGTCTCCCCACTTCTTGCCATTTCATCATTTCTTTTTGCTTCTCGATTACAACCATTTATATTTAGTTCTTATTTAAAAACCCAAAGAATGAAAGAATGAATAGAATTAGCACTTACAACCTGCCTATATATATCTCTTCATTTAATCTTTAATTTCCCCAATAACATAATATTACCATATGTATTACCATAGCCATTTGAGGAAAGCGGTAAATGAGGCGCATGAATTAAAATAACTTTTTCTTGATTTCACAACAAAGATTAAAAACAAGTTTATCTAAAGCTTGAACTCTTCTTTTCTGTAATGGTATTTATTTGATTTTTCATAGCCTGGACCAAAATCAGAAAATCAGCTCCTTTGCCTGGTCCTCAAATAGCTGCTGATTTCCCTTTCATTTTTCTCCACCTGACTTTTTTCACTCTCACACCAATTCTTTGTTTACAGAAAGATCCCTGTAGCTATTTCTGAGCCCCGCCTTTCACACTGGTATCTGACCCAGTGAGCCTGCCCTTCCACTTCCAGATTTGTGACTATAGAGGCTAATACAAGAGAGATAACAAAAATAGAACTAGACATCTAACTGTTCCAATAGGTTAATACACAACTAATGTTAGCTTAATAATGTTTCGATCACATGGGTTTCTAGAAATATTTTATTAAATATAGTAAATACAAAAGTGAAGAGATGTCAGAACATCTTTTAGAGATTAAGGAGTCTCAATTTCCAACATCCTCCATTGGTCGTGCCTCTTTCTACCACTCTGTATTATAATTGGCAAGTCTGTCCCTACTATTGTAGACCGATTATTTTTGTTGTTTGCTTTTGTCTTCTCTTGATTTACTTAGCTTTCTATTTTCAGAAATTCTGAAAAGTCTCCTGAAAGTTATATGAATCCTTACACAAGTAAGGTGTTAAGGAAGAAAAAGCCAAAAAGATAAAAGCTAATTAGCACTAAGGGACCACCTGATGCTATGTTTTTCATTTTTGTATCTTTTCTGTGATTGTAGGCAAGGTCAAAAAGTAAAATGTACAAGGCACCAAAGTTAGGCAAGTCACATTCCATGATGTATTTTGGGTACATTCCTAGTTGTGTGCTTGATGGACAGGAGGAACTCAAATTTATTTCTGTTTTAATTCTGAGTAGGTACTTGTTCTGATATGACCAACTTCAACCAAGACTGATGAAGCACAATGTAAACTATCGGTAAAAACAGGGAGGCAGCAGGGGCCGGGGATTTAGCTCAGTGGTTCCAGCGCCTGTCTTGGAAGGGCAAGGACCCGGGCTCGATCCCCGGTAACCACATACCATACTGGGCGTGGAGACTCATGCCCAGCAGCAACCAGTACCACATACCACAGTGCCGGGCGTGGTGGCTCACGCCTGTAATCCCAGCACTTGGGAGGCAGAGGCAGCAGGATTGCTGTGATGAGTTTGAGGCTGAGCTCAGGGCCAGCCTGAACTACAAAGTGAGATCCTGTCTCAAAAAAACAAAACAAAACAAAACAAAACAAACAAACAAAAAAAACCAGGGAGGCAGCACAGATGTGTTATATAGAGAATGTGTCTTCATTTCTGAATATCTGTGTTGAATTTTCTAGCTTCCTGTCTTTGTACCTAAGAACTTGGAGGTCAAACATCGTAAGCTTCATTATCCTTATTTATTTTGCATCCATACCTCATGGGATCATTGTGGCAATGTCCTATATACAGAGTACTTTCTAACATAGTCCTTGAAGTGAATGTCATTTAAAATCTATGTGATTAATTATACCATACAAAAGACTATGGCTATCAGTTTCACATTATAATTTCCATAGAGGAAAAGCATGTAGCATCACTTTGGAGAGAAGGTGGAGAAGTTTTAATTAGATCTTCAGTAGCTACACATTGTATAAAATCTACAGTATGCCAGTCCTTGGTAAATCCTTGTCAAACACATGCACTAATTCCTGAATTTCTCAATGGGATCAAGATTTAGAAATAAGGACACTGAAGGTCACAGGAGGAAATGGAAGGTGTTGGGAGTTAAGCATATTATGTAAGGCTTCTTAGCAATAGGTAAGGAAAAAAGCAAAAGCCCAGGTCTCTCTGGCAGCAGGCTCGTACTCTTGGCACTGCCTTAGCAACGTGAAGTAACAGATGCTGCCCCAAGTTAAATTATGTGGAGCTGTGATGAGCAGATTGGCAGGGACTATGAAGTGGGTGGGACAGATGCTGAAGCTAGAGAAGTATGTGAACAGTCTGAGGAGACTGGGACAAACAATCAAGAATGTGACTGTGAACAAAATGCTGTCAGTCTCAGAATGCTGAAACATTTTGTCTAAATTGAATCCTCAGTTCCCCCTAATGAGGAGCAGAGACTTAGGGAAATCAAAGCTTGGAGAAGAAGTTGGGGATGCAGCTAACAGCAGCAATGCGTCTGGTCCCAGAAAGGCCTCTTGGGTGTACTGCAGCCTTCAGAGTACCTCGTTCAGAAAGGTAACCAAAACAGATATATTCACCCTTCACCACCAGCACAGGCACAGAACTCCTGGGGGGAATCTTTTTGGGAAATCTCATTTCTCATTTAATACTGTGGAGAATAAGACAACTCCACTAAGTTGGCTAAGGTTGAATTTGAAGGAAGGAGAGAGACTAGTCTGTTATATCCTTACTGTGTGATTTGAAATTTTTTCCTGATAATACCCCACAATGAAGATTTTAGTAAAAGATATAAAATGATAATGATGCTCTAATAAAATCTGTGTTCTGAGCAAATATTTGTGGGAAGTCTTTCTTTTCCATATATCTGTTCTGTCCTTTGAGGTTTTTACTAATTTAAATATTTATGCATTCTTAATGTAAAAATTATATAGAAAAGGTCACACTCACTACAACCACTGTCACCTTTTTGATAAACTTTCTTCTACATACACTTCTTTTTCTCTCTCATGAACACCCTAACACATACACCCATGCACATATACATAGTCAATCTTATTTAAATGTAATCAAATATGCAACCCTTTATTGATCTTTGTTGCATGTGTCCATGGCTAGCTTTCCATGTTTATTTTTTCATTTTTAATAGGTGCTCAGTATTTTGCAATATGAGTAGATAAAGCATATTAATATTATTTGTCAAAAATCCTGAAATAAGAGCCAGAAATTTCTGTCAGTTTATAATAAATTCTTTTTTCCTAAGTTCTTCAAGTCCTTACATGTAAAATAAGATGCTTGAAATAGTTGACAAACAGTTTTCTCAACTCTAATATTCCATGTTTGTCCCACCACATCCTCCCTTGAATTTTTTCTTTCCATTGATAAGCCCATTTTCCCTCACAGTCTAGAATAATTAGATACTATAAAGTAGGTTTGATGAGAGAAGAAAAGAGAGGTGGAGAGGGAAAAGGAGAGAGTAGGAGAGAGGGAGGGACGGAGAAGAGAAGAGAGAAGGAGATGGGAAAAGGGAGGGGAGGGAAGAGAGGGGAGCAGAAAAGAGGAGAAGGGAAGGGAAGGGTAGGGAAGAGGAGAAAAGAAGCGAGAGGAGAGAGGGGGAGGGGAGGGGAGACAGGAATTACTGTAAATCAAGATGCACTTTTATGGCAGTTTAAGAACAAACTTACCTTTGAAGGACTGCTACAACTTAACATTTGATGTGACATGGAAAATGGTATTCCAAAAGGAGGGAACAGCACAAATATACAGATCACAGGAGGACAGAGCATTTAATTAGGTGAGACTACATAAAAGCCACCTGAATGAGGGATAATATCAGGTTGAGTTTATGTTATCAAGGAAATACTTAGATTGGAGAATTGTGATACTTGGAAGCAGAGGGATGAGAAGAGATTTGGAAGGTTTCCATTGGGAGGAGGATAACAACAATTTTTCTTTTTTCTAGTCTCTTTGCCCTTTCTGAGTGGTTCAGAGTAGAATTACTAAATATACAAAGACCATTTAGGAAATTACTGGACTCAAATGGTGCTACCTGCACTGGGACAAGCAGACAGTGGGATAATCAAAGAACTGCCACCCTTGAGTCCCACGTATGTAGTTTTGAATTCTTTCTCTAGGGTTCAGTAGCTACATGATCTTAGAAAGTAAATTTGTGAATATTTGTATATCTTAAACACTATATATTATTTAAGACAACTATTATAAATGTGTGATGGATTCAAGACACATTTAACAGAGTTGTTGGAATATTTAGAGGAAAAATATTTACTAACATGAGATAAAGAAAACCATAACTCTGAACTTTTCTAGCTCAGGATACTAAGTAGATCCCTGAAAGGAAGGTGAAAAGCAAAGGAATATAGGATTCATAAGAAGAAAATAAAATTATACTGGGTCCATGCTAAGTGGACTGTGGGTACCCAAAGTAAACTCATGAAAAATACGCATCTGGAATGTTGAAGCAGAACCCAGGATGCAGGAACCCAAGGACAAGTGTAGATTATGATATACAGAGTTATGATACATGTATCTTTGAGAGTGATGTGGCACTTAGTCTGTGCTGGGGTAAAAATTCCAACCTTGCAAGATATAGAGTGCAAGTATCTAAAATACGTGTGATAGTAATATAGCTTTAACACTGGTTCTGCATAATGATTTAAACATTTGACACAGAATTGAAAATTATCTGTTATTACCTCCAAGAAAACACTAATGATACTGCGTTTCTGACACTCAACCAGCCTGTAGTGTAATTTTCAAATGATAATTTTCCAACAGAGATGCATAAAACAATGACAAATGCTCTATTTAATGAGCCTCAAAGCAATTAAGACATAAATACATTAGAGAATTCTATCGCATTTAATCATCAGAGATATTGTAAACAAAATCGTACTCTGATGATTAAATGAACTCGATAAATCAATTATAATTTAATTTCCAGAATACATTTTGAAAGCTATAAAACTCTGAAAGGACATGATTATTGGTTAGATCTTAAGGTCTGACAGAGTAGGACAAATGTAATGGAAAATCTACTTAGCTAAGATCTAGAAAACTAGATTTTTTTTTTTTGCTCTCCAACTTAGTTTAGGATTTCTGTCATGCCATTCCATGTTCCTAAGCCCTAGTTTTCTTATTTGCGCATGTCACTAAAAATATCTGTTACAGCACAATGAAAGCGAGATACTTCAGGTAAAAATTATTCCACCAACTGCCCATTAGATTTGCTTACACACGGAAGGAGGAAGTGAGGTGGATCATCACTATCTGTGGCGGAGGACGCGAGACTAAGCGCCAACACGGCCTCACTCGGTCACGTGATCACTCTGGGCCCAGTGTTGCGTCCACGCAGCCATCACGTCTTACAAGGCTTACAAGAGAGCACCTTCATTCCTTCCCACACTTTGTTTTCTGTAGGCCCTGAGAATGTTGGGCGGCGGGCATGCTGCATAAGTGCGGGTGATCTTTATGACAAAATAGACATTAGCCTTTTAGTCTCAGTGCAGGCCTTGTCTCAGTGCAGCTCACGCATGCAAGCAAGTAAAACAGGGGAAAGCCTCACAAAGGTTCCATGATAATGATCAAGGGAAAATGGAATACTTGAAATTCCATTATATTTTTTTCCCTTTCGGGAAAACTTCCCTGAATGGATGCATAATGATAGTTATTTTTAAATATGGAATTTAAAATATGAGGAGCTACACGGAATCATAAGTGTGACTGCGCCGTGCTCACTGAAGTCCAAATCTTATCTCACTTCTTGTAGTGTTTATATGGCCACAAGCAAAAGTTCACATCTGCAATTCTGCTCTTCTAGTGTTTAGTGACCCTAAAAGCCCAATCTTCAATATGTCTATTAATTATGATTCTCAAAAGATTCAGAAAAGTAGGGCCATAAGACAGAATATGAAAAGGAAAGAAAGATGAAGCATTGTGAAGAACTGGCTCATGTGATTATGGAGGAGCTTGAGAAATTCCAAAATCTCATATCTACAAGCTGGAGGCCAAGGAAAAGCGTAGCAATTCTGACCCAAACCTGCTGACCCGGAAACTACAGTAGTGAAGGGTGTGAAGTCCCGGTACAAATCCAGAGGCAGGAAACCCTAGATCTATCCAGTGTCCCAGAGCAGGAGACGGATGTTCCAGAGGAAGTAGACAGCAAAAGCACCTTTCTACCTCTTTGTTCTGTTTAGGTCACACTGCATTACTGAGACTGATTTTTACCCGGTGTATGAGTACATTCAAATACTAATCTCTTC
Source organism: Petromus typicus (assembly GCA_004026965.1). Lineage (NCBI taxonomy): Eukaryota > Metazoa > Chordata > Mammalia > Rodentia > Petromuridae > Petromus > Petromus typicus. The sequence goes on along the minus strand of PVIR01006682.1, from coordinate 37,033 downwards.
CAAAAATATCCTTCTAGGCACACCCAGAAATAGTTTTGCCAGATCTATCATTACTTTAGCAGGCCAAGTTGACACACAGTGAATTATCATAATAGTCACTGTTAAATTATCTATTTCTTCTAGATTTAAAAAGTTTTTGTCAAGAAGTTTGTACATAACATTTGCATGTATCACTGATTGAATTTTACAACGAAATACACCTGGGGATATGTATGCATTTGTCATTTCCTAATTTCAATTGCTTTGGTCTCTCATTATATACTTAAGGTTATACATTTTATTCGCCTTTTTCAAATAAGTTTGTAACTAAATTTTATAATGTGTTTATTTTAAATTTTGTTAATTCAAACTTTGCCAATTCTTTTATGCTACTCACACATAGTATGATTTTGTCTTGCCTTCAAATTAGTGTTGTACATACTAAATTCTTTTAGCTTTTTTATTCTGTAAAAATGAAGACACTAAAAGTATGCATTGTCTTCTACAAATTGCTTTAGCTGTTTCACATGTGTTGGGTTTGAATTTTTCTTTTTAGAAGAATAATGCTAAGTTTTATTTCTATTTTGATATAAGTTACCTAAGTGAATACTTTTTAATTCCAAATATCTGTTATTTATTTCTTATATTTTTTGCTTTCTCTTAAAAACTATTAAAATATTGAAATATAATTTATCAAATATATATTAAACTAGTGAAATTTTTAAAAATCTTTACTTCTGAAGAAAAATAAATGAATCTTGTAGTCAAGTAAATGACTATTTAAAATGTAAAGATACATACTCTATTGGAAGGATTAAATAGGTCATTTGTTTGTAGCACTTATTTCTTTAAGTTGTATATAAAATGAGTAAAAGACTAAGTCCTTGATGCTATGAAATTGACTTTGTAACTCGAGGAAAGTAATGACTGCAAAAAATCATACAACATATATCATCTTAGAAAGTCATGAGCTGGGTGATCCTAAAATATTTAAACACTAGGGCAGAAATTGAAATTCTAAATCTAAATATGTTCATAGTTCTTCTCTAAATCACATACTAGATGATACAATTCTAACACTAATTTTCACTGGAGCATTTTTATAATTGCAAAATAATTTGTTCATTGTAGAAATTGGTTATGATGTCTTTTGATTGACTTAGATTCCAGATACATGATTGACTTTTTCTGTGCTACCTTTTGACATATTTTATGAGAAAAATCACATTAATATTTTTAATGAGAACCCCCACTCAAAGTGTAGCCTCAAAAAGTTAAATAAAACCTGTCTTCACAGAGATAGTACTGATGATGGTGCTGAATTCTCTGAGTCTCTTCTGAACAATTGTATTCAAAATGTGTGTCGATTCTGTCAGTAGTTCCTGAAATTTTAACATTTAATCACTCTGAACTTGACCCAGTGAAGGAAATAACTCATCAGGCAATATTAGATGATGAATATTAGGTATTATGAAATCATTTAAATTCCTCAGCTTTCTTATTTTTTATCACTTATTCATAAAGCTTTGCTGGTATCACTGGAGCAATTTTTAGAATTCAGTAAACTGAAAGAAATGCAAAGTTTTTTCATGTTAGTCGTCTTAAAATAATCATATTTTTAATAATATGTTGAGCAATTAAGGCAGCTCAGAAGTATTACTTTATTGTTTTAAACACTATATTGTGTATTTTCATTCACAATTTCTCTTCTGTTTCAAAAATATTTTGTTTTGATTTATATATTCAATCACTTTAAATATTTTGAGTTAACTTACCAACTTCCCTACTGCTATATCGCTTGTGAAGTGAATGAAAATTCTGTCATCTGACAAAATATCAGTTAGAAAACAAATTTTACTTTTCAAAATTTTAATGTCTTTCCTTGTATGACTTCACTTTAACTGAATATTTTTAAGGACTGATAAAATTTCCACACAACATCTACAGCTGAACCTGGGATTCCTGCCAATTTAACTTGCATATATATTTTTCTAACTTCCAATTTCCAGGTGCTTTGAATATTATTTAAATTTTTTTATATTTATGTGTTAACTATTTGATATGAAGTTTATGAGAAAACATAATTGAAATTATTTACCTAATTAGGGCACCATCCAGTGAAACTTTTGTCTATAGATAATGCCAACAAAAAATCTGAAACTTCTCAAAGTTTTGGCTGAAACTCCAATTTCTCTCTTCAATATTATAATGTGCCATCTGTACAAAGATTTAATAGAGCTTTTAAAATTCTCTAAAACTCTTTCCTCTGTAATGAGCTGTATTATATTAGATTATGTCCCTATTTGTCAAAATGAGCAACATAAGTATAAAAACTAAGTCCAAATTCAAAATTTTACATATTTAGTGGATATCCAAAATGAATGAAATGGTTGGACAGGGAGATAGATATTTCCCAAAAGAGAAGCAGACCAAACAATAGAAGAAGGGAGAAAGTAATGGAAGTATGAAGGAGATTAAAAAAAAAAAAAAACTGAGATGTGTTACAAATGGATAAAGAAATGTGGTATTTACACACAATGTAGTACTATTTTGCCATAAAAAAAAAACTGTGTCTTTCTAGGAAAATAAATGCATCTGAGACCATGATGTTAAATAAAATAAAATCAGATGCATAACCTCAAAATCACATGATTTTTTCTCATTTTAGAAATCAAAAATAGAAATAAAGAATAAAATAATAGAAAGGTAATAAGATGAAGGGAGATATATCTTTCTCATATTGGAAAGATCAAGAGATGGAGAGGGGACAAAAAATTAAAATGTATTTCATACATACATTAACTCCACTCAACGAATGTATGTATTTGGACTGCAAATGCTAATGAAAATATAAAATAAAAACGTGTTATCTCAAGTGAGTCTCAAATAGTTTAGTCAAGATTTATATTTTTCTAGTCCAAAGAAAAGAGCAGAAAACTTATTCAGGCCCCTAAGGGTAAAGGGGAGGTAAGAGAAAAGATGAAATGAAGGAAAACTCAGTAATTTAGTATCTGCTGTTTGCTGGGTACTGGCTCACGCCAAAATTACATATAATTTCCAAGATCTTAATGATCACTAAACTTTTATTCAGCATTGTGCAAAGTTTTATGTGTCTATTGCTTAATCATTTTATATATCTGGCATGGTACTATTGCCACATTAATGACGGATAAAGTGATTTATGCAAAATCATACAGTATAGCATAAAAAAGGATTAAAATGATACCTTTCAGAATCAAATAACTTTCAATGAATGAAAGGCAAGTTCCACCTTCTACTGACAAAATGTTAGGGGCAAGCAATGGGCCAGTAGCGGCTATAGCACACAAAGATTGCAGTGTAGAGAGCTAGACTTCTTTTCTCCTTGTAACAATAAGCCTTCTTCTACACTGTTAACTTGTCTTAATATGTAAATCAGATATATGTTTCTCATTCACTGACCAATGATACAGTGTAAAAATTGCTTACCCTTTATATTTTACCATTCTTCTTGGTAAGTATATAGAGGTCAAATTCCTCTTCTTTCTGTTCCACATTTCATCACTCACTTGGTAGATGGCTAAAGTAAAATTGAGTTTGCAAGATATCAGATGACAGAACTTCTAAAATTCCTTCCAAGTCATAAAGTCTGTTAAGGTGCTACAACTGACAGTGTTCAATAATTTTTTCAAATGTATTCAACTATGAAAGAGAAATTATTCACTGAGATACATTTGAAGGCACATTTCATTTTGTAAAAAGAGGGATTTTCCTATAAGATATAAAAAGTGAGAGTCAAGACATGTCATATACTTGTATAAATTGTCAATGCTGAGTGTGATCATGATGTATACATAAAATGCACCTATTTCACAATTTAAAAAAAGAATTTAAAAATCAAATAGAATTTTCTCTCTGTGCATGAGATTTAAAAAATGCTAACCTGTGCTGCAAGCAATAGAATATAGGCAATATGGAGCAATTCCAAAACTTTGGAATAGGTTCACACTTCGGAATTTTAAAGATTAGATTAAAAGAAAAGAAGTCTCCTGGAGTAAACCTAAACAGAGTTATTTGATTTCACAGAAATCTTCTATCATAAATCTCCCTCAAAATGAACTGTTTATTTTACTTAGACATTTAATTTCATTTAATTTAACAACAGCTGTTAGAGACATGGAAGTAACAGGAAGACTTTTTGAGGTAAACACTAGAGTACAGAAAACCATTGCATGACAGAATCACACTCTGACAAGCTAAAAAGAAATATTTTCCTTCAGTGGAAGTGTATGACAAGATTTGGGGCTGTTAAAATGGTTGGAGCTCCCTACAGTTGGGAAACTGCTTCTTTCATATAGTCCATCAGACACTCACTGGGCTGTTCTTAATGGAAGATGCTAATAGAAAGCCACAAAGGTGTCACTGGGGTGACATTCCATTTAAAGTCACCCCGAATAGACACTGTGAAGTTTCCAATGGGAGACATAACCATCAGCTGGGAAGCAGGCAAGATGATAACACAGAACCTAACAACACAGAAGAGAGTTTTACAGCCTAGTGATTCGAGAACCAGCCTGTGTGGGTAAGTGATATCCCTGATGCTTGCAAATGAATTTTGTATCCATCCCATCCCAACACCTCTCTGAGCCTTGCCTGCTCCTAGAGAGAGACTGCGCAATGTAGAAAGGATGTGCCCCTCTATTTGATTGAGAGTATATTCAACTACAAATAAGGAAAAGAGAGAGAAATAAAAATGCTTGTGTAATAGTGTGAACATTGGATTAAAGAGCAGAACAACCCTATATGTGGCCTCTTAAAATCTGCCTTCCAATTTATTGTTGAGGGAACTGAGTTAGCCTTTTACAGAACCATCTGTGAAAGCTTAATTCTTTGATATAACAATGTTTTCTTATTTAAAGCAGAGAGATTAATTTAAGAAGAATAGGAGTAAATACATAGAATCTGAGAGTGTCTTTTAATTTTTTTAAAGAACTGACTATGGTAACTATTGATAATTTGTATCAATTATAATTGATGTATAATTATAATGTAATGACTGTAATGACTGACCAGTTAGAATCACTTGTCTATTTTTGTTCTATTAGTTTTCTATCACTATTCATTATCTCAGTCATCACAAAACCTCTTCTTGGTCCTTCTTGGTTCTATCCTTCTTTTCTTTTTCTTCCACACCACAAATTTCCCAAAATATAAATATATATACTATATATATATATATATATATATATATAGTATATAATATATAGTATATATAGTATATAATATAATATAAATATATTTTCCAAAATATAAATCTGTTCATATCATTTCCTCGTTTACAGATCATAAATTGTTCACTGTTGTCCTCAAAATAAAACTCAGACTCCACACCATGTTGCACAACAGTGTTGATTACATGGTCTCAGAAGAGCCCCAGGAGTGGCAGGTCTGAGGAGGAAAAGTCACAAACTAGAGCTAAGCACATCTGGAGAAGTCCTTGAGACATCAAACAGGGGCCGTGATAACAGGGAGGTGTGGGGCAGCTAGTAGAAATGCAAACTCAAATTTGTGTGGACAAAAGTCTGAGTCCTGGAAACAAACTAGAAAAGTCTGACTCAGAAAACAAGAAGTCAGCCAAGGAATGGGTAGTGGAGGATCCTCAGGGGAAGATCCAGGCAGAGTTCTTCACTAAACAGGTTCCTCCTAGTGGCTATGACGGAACAAGGGTGAGAATTCAGTGGAGGTAGGAAGGTCTGAACCCCGTATCTCTTCCCTGCTGCCCTCATCCACACTGTCCTCCATCACACTGACACACCCTACGGTCTCTGGAGAGGAATCTGTGCTCATTCACCTGACTGCCCACGCTCTCTCAGTTCTGGAAAGGACACCTGTCTTTGCCCAATAAACATGGACTCATTGTTTCAAATGTGATGCATATTTTTAAAGCTGAGTAGACTCCTTAGGCCCTGAAAGAGTTAATTTTAACTTCTCTATGTTTCCATGGCACAAATGTGGGAGAAAGATTGAGACAAAGACCACAACTCAGTAAATACAGTTTTCTATCTCATAAATTGAACTCAGGAGTCTAATAGAGCATGAAAGTAAGTGGTATTATTTTTCATGATTTCAACTGATTTCAGGGAACATATTCTTCTGATATAAATCGTCATACTAAAATGTTTTTTTATCCACCCATAGGAGAATATCTGTATACAAGGAAAGGATGAGGAAGTGAAGGACCCAGAATAAGAGATGTGAGACACACAGTAACTTGCTTTGGTCAGCAAATAAATTAAGAAAAGTGGTTTGGGGCTGTATTCTACAGCAAACTGATTTAACTTGCCTAGTCTGCACCCCTGAAGATAGGGATTCACACAAAATAGGGAGAGAACTGGATATGGCATTGCCAGTATCACAAAATATTTTATTTTGGATAATAAGTTACATATTTAGAAGGCTATATTTGTGGAAAGTATCAGAAAAGAGGAAAATATTTTAAAATCTTAAAGTTGATAGGTTCTTAATTGCTCTATTATCATTCTGGAATTAGGAGAATATTTTACTGAGAAGAACTCAATTTAAATAATTTAATTTAGCAATATTTTTTCAATTCCTTTGGGGTTAACAGTTACTGTGCTAAACTGAAATTATAAAGGATGAATAGAATGAGTAGGTAGGTAATATTCCAGAATGATGAAATACTGTATGTAGCTTTGGAGTAGATTCATCTGTGTTCATAGCCTGAATCTTCCATTAGTCTATGAACGTAGATTGTAGGTTATTTTAATATTCATAGACTAAGATAGGCATGGTGATGCAGGACTTAGAGGACCAAGCAGGCAGACCATAAGTTTAAGCACAGAGGGCAACTTAGTGACTTACGGCCAGAGTCTATCCAGAAATACTAACCTAGTACTGCCAAAAAAAATCATTACTAACGTATGTATTGATTAGAATGACTCCAGCTCAAAGAGAACCTGCAATACAAAGATTGCTGAAAAATCACTAGAACCGAGGCGGAGGTAAGGGAGGATTTCCTTCAAGTTTGGACTTAGCATGGCCCCATGACACCGAAATTAGAGATTTCTATTCTCTAGACTGCCACAGAAAGATTAATGTTTCAACTCAGGTAATTTCTACACTTTGCTATTGTGTCCAATGATGAGCCAGACACTGTCCCTGCTCTGCAACCCCCACTTTGGTCTTTATGTCATTTCACATAGTCACAGGATGACTTTTACTGTTTGCTCTACCCTGGCATATCTAGGAGTGAAAAGAAAGTGATTTGTAGTGTACCATATTTTTAGGGGGGAATAGGATTCCTTTTTCAGCAGGGAAATTTAGATGTAGTTCCCAAGGAAATCTACTTTTCTATCTCATTAGTTAAGAGTAGATCATGTTCTTACCACAGTAGAGACTGATTAAGTGAGTGACAGATGACTTAAACCTCCATCACAGCAGACAGCTATCCATTTTAATAAAAAGGGCCCAGGTAGTGTCTGCTAGGAGGGCAGCACCACATGGGTGAGGGCAATGCATAGCCTCATCTTTGCTTTCTTGTATTTTCACAGACTCTGAGTAGAATTATATTTTATATTATAATAACAGCTGGTTAGCAACTTTTTAACTATTCTATTCTAGGCATAATAGCACCACATTATGTGCATTTTCTAATTTTACTTTAACAAATATCCAACAAAGCCAGCACCATTAACATTTAACAGATGACACACCCAAGACAGAGACTATAAGAAAATTGTTTAATGTCCCAAAACTAGTAAGTGGTGGAATTAACAATTGATCTTGAGCAGCCTGATTAGAAAAGTCAATAGACTAAAATCCATAATCTATGATAAATGAATTAACTCCTTAATAACTGGTTTGACATTCTGAATAATTATGACAATGCTAAAATTTTGACAAAGTAAAATTTTTTCCAAGTTGTCTTTAATATAGTTCCTTGAATACATTCCTTAAACCTAGAGTCTATATGCTGCATAGAAAAATATTTTCAGCGAAATTCAAGCAAGAGTGTTTAGAAAGTAAATGTAATTTTTTTTAATCAGAGATGAAATCTACAATAATGCAAAACTCACTAACTTGAGAGTAACTGAATCCATGATTTGAATCCTACTTCAGTCACATAAAAGAGAAACAGGCCAGTGACCTAATTTCTCAATATACCATTATTCTCATCTGTAAAACAATTATACTGATTAATAATTAGTGTGATTGCTTAAAGATAAAATGAGATAATGTTTGCATAATACCTAACAGGTTGTATAGGTAGAGTAACAATGCAATAATGAATAACTTTTATTATTTTTCTATATAAAATGCACTGTCTTAGTTCTTGCACTTAAACATTGTCATTGACATTAGCATCACTTTAAGAATCTTTGTAAAGTATGTACACATTGGCTAATTTATTTCAACATCATGAATCATGCTGACATGAAAGCTAGAAAAAAGTAGAATTTGCATTGGCATTGTCTCAAACAATATCATTTTTGCTATGTGACTATATATTCAAAGTATATCCTCCTTAAAATAAGTAATTAAAAATTAGTAATTAATGTTGTCATGATACCATAGCCTGTGAAAGGTGGTGAGAAGTAATAGACTTAGTCTTCAATAGAGTAATGTGACAACAGTGGATCTACATTAAAATGTACTGATATTCCTGTCAAAAGCCCATATATGAATATTTATTCATTTGAATTTTTTAATGTATCCTGGGTGTATGGCCCCTTTTTCACTTTGAATTTATTCCTTCAAAATGCTTTTATATATTAAAATTGCCAATAGGATTAAGATTTAATTTATTATCAAGTTTTGCCCTTGGGATGTAACGGTGCTTAACACAGAATATTTTTGTTTTGTTTATTCACTTTTTTATTTGTAAAGTCTTAATTCAATTTCTTTTCTATGTCCACCGTGGCTTTTCAATTGTTTCCCATTTTTATTTGTACATTACATAGTGATTATATCCTTGTGTGGAGTTGATACAGGTACATAACACATCTTCATTCACTTTTCCATCCCTTTCCCCTCCCTCTCCTTCCTTCTTCCTCCTTTCTTTATACTTTTCCAATTTGAACAGTCTATCTCACTATATCATATTTCCTATCTTTTATTTTGATCTTGGTTTGTATTTTGGCCTTTTCACATAACAGAAACCACATGGTAGTTAAGCTTCATGCCTGATATACTTCACTTAACTTGATGGTCTCAAGTGAACTCATTTTCCTACAGAAAAATTTTTGCATGGATTAAATATATTTATATGTAGAAAGTGCTTAAAACAGTTCCTGGAACACAGCAAGCATTGCAAAAGAATTGGTTATTTTCATTCTATTCTTAATTTTGCTGTCATTATACTACTGAGATGTAAAATTCATTTGTCATAATATTTTTATAATGATATGAAAAAAAGTGAACTCAGATGTTTGTAGAGAAATTTGTATGAATCCCTTTAGCAGAGATGGTTAGAAATAATAATTTCTAATTTTGTCATAGTAGCCATCTTAATTATCAGACTGATAAATTCATATAACTTGTATTGCTATTGTTATATTTGTCTTATTCTATTATTGCTAGTCTCTTACTATGTCTGATTTATAAATTAAAGTTTATCATGGGTATATGTTGGAAAAACAATACACACACATGGAATATGGCTGTATATAGTTTTAAATATCTATTGAGGGTCCTGGAAATATTCCCTACAGATGAGTTTCTTTTGTACTTAAAAAAAAATCTGATCAATTCAGCAAACTGTCTGTATTGCACTGCTAATTTTTTTCAGATTCATGCAAAACTTTATTATACTCTGAATAACAAGAATTGTGGCAAAATTCTTAGCATGACAAAGACAAAATATCTCAAATTCTATTCCTTATAAAACTGTTAAGTACAGTAAGAAACTCTTTATTTTGCTAAAGTTACAAAACATACTAGGATTTGTGGAATAACTGTTGTTTTCTATGACAATATTTACTATCACTAATTTTTCTGAAATAAAAATATAACACATACATATATACATATATATACATAAAGTGGAAGTATATATAGATGTATATATATATATACATGTACGTATATAAGTAAAGTGGAAATGAAGGCTACATCAAAGCTCCAATTATTTAGAAAATATGAAGTGTTTTACTACTTCTGAACATATATTTTTAATATATATTCAAAAGTGTTTTTCTAAAACATTTTTGTGAAAACACACTAATCTTATTCAGAGGTAATATTGAAAACAGTAAACAACAAAGCAGCTCACTGATATCAACTAATAGGTACCGACACTGGAGTAACTGACTAGTCCATCAGTTTTGGGGGAGGTAGATAGTAGAACCCCACCCCCACCTTTGGAAAAACAGATCTGCATATGCTCAACTCCATCCCATAAAATGGCATAGTCCTTGCATCTACCTATGTATGTTTTACTACATGCTTTAAATCATCATCTCTAAATTACTTATAATACCTAAAAAATGTAAATGATATATAAAGAGCTGTCCTGTATTGTTTAGGGAATAAAAACCAGGGAAAAGTCTAAACAAGTCAGTACAGATACAATATTTTTTAAAAACTTATTTTAAATAGCAGTCAGATGAATCTGAGACTGCTATACCCACAGATACAGAGGTCCAAATGTCCCATCAGTTCCAGCTGGATATCAGTCCTGATCTTTTTCCAGTGACCAGATATTTTATGGCACATGTCAACAACAAAAAATACACAAATATGAAATTGAACTCTAGTCTCTACTACATGGAGACTGGATGTGAAGTATTTCACAGTGACCAAAATCAAGTAGCTAATGGAATAAGTGTGGATTTTTATATTCAACCTGGATTAAAATGGATGGATTTAATAAGAAACCTTTCAAACTTAATTAATGCTATTAATCTCAAGGCTTCAAATTGTTGAGGAGCTTTTCACATCAATATATGTGACCTCAAATCATATATGTGTGTATGTGTGTGTGTGTGTGTGTGCGCCTGACATAGCAAGATATAAGGGGAGCACAGGTGAACCTGGATTTCAAGGGCTCCCTAGGAGTTCTGGCCTCAAGAGAGAACCAGGATCAAGGAGTCTTTCAGGGGCACTTGAATACAAGGGCTCACCTGGAATTCATGGGAAAAGAGACAAGGGAAATCAAGGGAGAACGGTATTCATAGTCAAAAGGGAGAAACTGGAAGACAAGGAGTTCCAGGGCAACACGAAATTCAAGGCTGTCAATGAGCAAAAGGATAGAGAAGTGAAAAGGGAGAATCTGGTACTAGAGATCGTACTGGACGAAAAGGAGAATTTGGGATGGATGGCATAATGGGGCTTGCTGGTCCCCAGGGACAGCATTGGGAAGCAAGTCCTCAAGGACCTGCAGGGTTGAACGGAAAGCCCAACAAAGAATTTTCAGAACAACTTATTTTCCAAGTTTGCACTAAGAACCCAGCAATTAGTCTTCCTTTAGAGAGAGAAAATTCAGAATTGTGTTCATTTGCAGCTGCAGGTGCCACTCGTTATTTCCAGGCCCCTTGGTCCCATAGCCCCAGAAGGTTTCCCAAGATATCCTGGTTTCCAGGAACAGACAGTGTTCCTGGATTAATGGGTACTGCTGGATGTCCAGATGCAAGAGGATTAAAAGGCCGACCAGGAAATAATGGAGCAAAGGGGAACCTAGGGTTTAAATATCCTCAAGAGCAAGGTCCTTCTGGTCTGCCAGGTCCAGAGAGTCCTCTGGGAATAAGCAGAGAAAGTTGTCCAGGAGACTCACATGTCCCTGGAAAAGATGGAGATCATCGGAAACAAGAGTTCACATGGCAGCTGGGCCCTGGGCACCTGTGATCCATCTCTGCTTTAGTGTAATTGTCAGAAAATATTCATCTTTTTAAAAAGAGCAAACTATTACTATCTGTTTCCTAATTCAGCACTGTAGGCATGGTGCTTTTCTTTGTGGTCTTTTGCATGGCAGGAAGATAAACAGTAAGCCAGCCATTGAGTAGAAACTAAAGTACTCTGTTTTTATCTTTCCCATTTCCCTTGAGTCCCAGGTGACCCTGAGTTAAGGTGCTCCTGGAAGGCTCTTGACCCTGGTTCTCCCTTGAGGCCAGAAGTCCTAGGGGCCTGTGAAGTTCAGGTTCACCTGTGTTCCCCTTAAACCCTCTGTGTCAGGCTGGCCTAGTCAGCTGAAAAACTTCCCATCAAATCTGGCCTTCCTGGAGATCCTTTTTCTTTTCTTTCCCTAATGGTCCCAGAGGCCCAGTTGCTCTCTTTTGTCCCACTAAGGCTTAGTTTCCAGAAAATTCTGGAAGGCCATTTGGTGGAGGTTTTAGTCTGTAGTAGAATTGCTCCAGGCAGCACAGCACTGCAGCCCAGGGCATCACAGAAAAGAGAGCTCATGGTATGGCAGCAGGAAGCAAAGCAACACAATTTTTAAAAAGCAAAGCAACTGAATTTTAACACTGCGTGTTTTGTTTACTTGCATCTTATACAATGGAAATTGCTCATGTTTCTTCTGGAGAGCTTTGCAATCTTCCTAGTGGACTTCCTCTCCAGATGCCTCTCAATGCTGTGTCATCACTATTTTCTCTGTGAACTTCTTGAAATCAACTTTCTAAAGCAAACTCCACACTATGCTTGGTCTCTTCCTTCTCTAGCTACTATAAATTGACAAATGTGTGAGCTTTCTGCCAAAAGCCAATCCACAGATGTGTATATATTGTATCTTTTCTCTGGTATGAGAAAATGAAGATGTAAATGAGTTCTAGTATATATAGCTGATATTGTGAAATAGAAAATATTTAAAAGGAAATAGTGTGTAGGAGTAAATAATGAGGAAAAAAAGAATGTGATAGCAAAAACAAAAGAAAACAAAGCTTATATATATACAGGGGTTGGGGTGGCAACGTGGGGGGATGGAAAAAATGAGAATCAAGTCATGTCATATTCTGGTACAAACTCTCAATGTTGAATGCGATGGTGATGATGTGTATTCATAATGTACCAATAAAGATTTGAATTTTTTAAAAGCCAATCATTTTCACTTCACTTTTTGTTTAAGCTCCAAATATCAGTTCCCCTAGACATTCTCTTTCCAGGAAAAAAAAGAACAAAACAAAAAAAAATCCCCCAAAAGTAGTCACAAATTTATCAGATACTCTTCTTTTAGCTGAAGACATATTTTTGCTGATATTATGGATTAATTTATTATTTTTCTATATCTGTCTTTGTAATTGATCACTTCTGCTACTAATATACATACACTGTAATGTCACATCTGCTTTTCTCCTACAAGCTTCAAAAAAATGATCTCTGAAATATAATTTAGTTTTTCACAGTATATATACTCTAACAGACAGCAGAACTCTGACTCCAGCAAAAATGATCTATTCATTTTTCCATAAGAATCACCCATAAATCATCATTTTACAATCTTGCATTTCTTTTTTTTTTTTTTTTTTTAGGTTTTTTGAGACAGGGTCTCGCTTTGTAGTTCAGGCTGGCCCTCAGCTCAGCCTCAAACTCACATCACAGCAATCCTCCTGCCTCTGCCTCCCAAGTGCTGGGATTACAGGCATGAGCCACCATGCCCAGCACTGTGGTATGTGGTACTGATTGCTGCTGGGTAGCAGCAGCAATACACATAACAATACGCCCAGTATTGTTATGTGGTTACCGGGATCTAACGGGGCCCTTGCGCTTGCAAGACAGGTGCCGGAACCACTGAGCTATATCCCCAGCCCTACAATCTTACATTTCAACCCAGAAAGTCTCAGTAACACTTACAAGATTTGTATAATTAGTATAATTATTTAATGTCATTTTAATATCACAGATTAATGTGTTGATGTATAGTTTTCTTTCCTCTTAAAAATATTTCTTTTACAATTAGCAACTATTTGATAACATTATATTTATCTACTTTATCTACAAGTATTTGCTCTCATCTCGAGTTCTATGCTGTTTGGTGAAAGAAAGAATCCATGGTAAATTCTCAAAGTTTGTATTTTATAAAAAGCATCTATAAAATCAATTTAGAAATCCAGTATCAATGACTTCCAAATATTCCTTCTTAGTGGTGTCAGTATGTTGATGGTAGGGCCAAGGACTTGGCATTATTCATAGTACTTCTGATGCAGACCATACTTTGAAGTAGTATTCCAGACAAGCAAATGTCCTGAGTAAGATGGGTTATACCATGCCAAATACATCATCTTAGTATCTTAGGTAATCTAGATATCCAGATGCTTCCCAGTGCTGTCCGGATAGCCAAATATTCAACTATGAGATCATTTTTCTTTTCTAAAGTCTTATAGATTAAAACACCACTTAGGTTCTTTCTTTAGTCCATTTATTTCTTTAACTTCTAAAGGAAACTTCACAAAGAATTCTTTTTGCAAATGTAATGAATTCAGACAAGTCATCAAGAGTGAGAAGTAGTGAGCAATCTTTCTAAAACTTCTTATACTACAAGTTTTGGAAAAATAAGATATCTCCTAAATGATGGAGATATTTCTATTCATTTGTATCTGAGAAAATTAACAGGAAAAATAATTCTGATTTCTAGGATGAATAACAAGATTTCTTTCCTTCAAAAGTACTTGAAAATCTTCTTTACTGTATTATTCATTTTTCTAGAAGGTCTAAATTCTCCAAGTAACTAGCTCTTAGCCAAGTACAGTTTTGATCCAAAGGGACATTTGGAAATAGCTGGAGACAACTGTGAGTGTCATCATTGGAAAGCAGGGGAGCTATTGCTATCAAACGGTTACAGACCAAGTGAAGCAGTCAATTTTCTACAAGCGAAACAGTCAATTTTCTATAAACTTGAGCTCTCTGTCTCACAAAATCAAAGACTGAAACATTGTAGACAAAGGAGGAAGTTTTGAGTATTTATTGGAATTAATTTTTTAAAAAATTCTCGGTGGATACCTACCATGAGGGGTTTTTAGAAGGGGAATTGCCAATGTGCTATCTTTGTTTAGGGCCTTATCTCAATAAGCAGAGTGACAGAGGCTTTATAATTTTGTTTGTTTGTTTTTTAAATTCAGGCACTTAGCTAGAAATCAGTTACCTAATGCATAATCATGGGAAACAAGAAATTATCCTAGTAAAATATAAAGTCTATTTTTTTATTAATCTAGTTTTTGTGAATTTAACCAAAAGCCTTTTAAAATCTTCATAAAACCTTATTTGTGGTAAACAAAATTTTAGTTATATCAAACTCATATATGTAATAATTGTTTTCCTGGTTTGTTTGTTTGTTTTGTGGTACCAGGGATCAAACTCAAGCCTTTGTGCTTCCAAGGTAGGTGCAGTACCACCTGAGCTAAATCCCGGCACTTAATAACAGTTGTTAGCACCGGGCTCAATAAGACTCCAGAAGAGCTGAACAAGTACCTATCAGTGGGAAAAACTGAAGCAAACGGAGTGAAGCAGCTGCTTTTATTAGCTAAAAAAGGGAGTTTTGTCCAGTGGTTTCTCAGGCTTAGGGGCTTTCACTTATTTTTTTATCTTAACAATTACTTTAGATGACTCATGGGATTCAAAATATAGCACTTAACACTTTTAAGCTCTCTCTTTCTATTCTTTTGTTTATATATATTTTCTATATTTTATACATATGTATTCTTTACAAATATATATATATATATATATGCCTTAAAGAAAAACTCATTATGAGCAGATAACAATATATATTGCATTTATAAATTAAAATATGTTCCTATTATTTTGATTGGTTAACAACCTGACTAAAAATACATCATCAGTTTTAAAGCTACCTTCTATCTTATCAACAAAATAAAATCAATTCACTGCTAAGCACTGTGAATAATAAGTCCATGAGTGTCTATTAATCTATAAGACAATTTAAGGAGAACTTTTAGAGGATAATACATATCGGAACGTTAACACACAGAACATACATGTCAACTAAAACACATATAACCTTCATGTTATCAAACATTAAGGTTTTTAAGTCTTGAGATTACTTCTTTTTCTAATGTTTTAAATGAGTTTGGCTACCTCAAGAAACCTATATAATAAGTTTTCTATGGAAAGTCTCAAAAGTTTCATTAAGTCTATAAAGACAAAAACAAAAAGAAAAACTAAAATTGATACAAGGTCAAAAAATCTATAATGATGGGCCGGAGATTTAGCTCAGTGGTTCCAGCGCCTGTCTTGCAAGCACAAGGGCCCGGGTTCGATCCCCGGTAACCACATAACAATACTGGGCGTGGAGACTCACCCCAGCAGCAATAGTACCACATACCACAGTGTCGGGCATGGTAGCTCATGCCTGTAATCCCAGCACTTGGGAGGCAGAGATAGGAGGATTGCTGTGATGTGAGTTTGAGGCTGAGCTCAGGGCCAGCCTGAACTACAAAGTGAGACCCTGTCTCCAAAAAACCTTTAAAAAAAAAATCTATAATGAAACAGCTACAGACCCTCTAACTAATTCTAAAAATAGATTAAACAAGCAGCTGGACAGACACAGAAACAATGAATACATAAAACAGTTCTTTCTAATCGGAGTACACTCTTGGATGTATTGGTCATGTTAAATTGTCACTGGACTACTTCTGAGGAGATTCTCAAGAATGTGATGAGGATCTAAGCCCACCGTGAGCCCAGAACATCTAAGTGTCTACTAACTTCTACCATAGAAAAAGAACTTTTAGGATGTGTCAGCAAGAGGCAAGGGTTTTTATTACACAGATTGTAGATGGCACTCAAGGGGGGAGTGCAGTTGCCCAGAGAAAAGAGATGAACTCTGGTTTAAGAACTGGGATGGTTAATGTGGTTCTCGTACTGGAAATCTGTGACATTTGACGATGTAGTCTCATCCATGTGTAGATAAAAGGGAAATGTCAGGCTTATTAAGAAGAAAAAACATTAAACTGAGCTTGTGTTCTTCAGCTGTAGTTTTTAATTTTAAAAGTATGATTCTTCTTGTCTCTTTCATTCTTATTTTTTATTTCCTTTGCCTAACTTCAAAACCATAGTAGGTGTTGTAATGTAGGAAGAAAATCTTTAAAGGGGAAGGGGAATGGGATCGGGGGCAAGGCAAAGCAAAGAATGGAAAGAAAAAAAAACTGAAGGTCAAAAGGAAAAAAATATAAAGCTTATGGATATCGAGGGTTGCAAGGGTTAAAGAGAGCACAGACAAAATGGAAAAATAGGAATAAAGATACAGCATGTACAGGTACAAATTCTCAATAATGAATGGGATAGTAAGTACACATAACCTATACCAATAAACTCAACTAAAAAATAATACAATGATCTTTTGTATAGTTTTAGGTTTATGACTATAAATAGACTAGTTGGAACTTTTTAAAGGGTATCACAGCATTTTAGATGAATCATGTGATCCCTAATAAGTTATACTAATGAAAGTCAGAAGGAGAAGAAAATGTCAGAACTTGGAGTTGAGAAGAGAAAACCGAGATGCAAGGATTAGAAAGGTATAAGCAGCAGTTTTCTGTTAGGGGACTAAGACCTCTAGTCAAATTGGAGATCAGTCAAAAGGAGAAGAAAACCTGTCCCACACCCTTGGTCCTATTCAGGTGCTCATTTTACACAAAGGTGTTCCTTAAACTAACAAAGCTCCCAGGTCAGGAGTACACAAGAAATCTCTGCCTCTCTTGGGATATCCTTCAAACACAGGGTTTTTCTAATCCATGAAGTCAAAGTCTGCTTACTTTGGATCACCATGGCCCTGAGGCCACTGTCCAGTTGATCAGGTCAGTCCAGACCAGCTGCTAAAAGAACTGGCAAGAGGTAGTCTTGAGCCAAAGAGTGAATGGTTACAGGGAAGGAAAACTTACCATCCTAGGAAGATGGACAAACCTGTTAATTCAATGGTCTTGCAGGTTACAAATTTTAGTGTTAAGGCAGGGGGGAGGGGAGAATTTGGAAGCTAAGAGTCATGGGAAAAGGATCAGCAGACAGAGACACATCTGCCCTGGTTGAGTTGCTCTTGCAAACAGCATTATGTTGGGGGAAAGAAAATACTAGAATTTTTAATCCAACAGAGGTTTGGCATAAGAACTTTGTCTATAAGGAGGAGACAGTATATTTTATACAGTAACAAGTAAATAAATAAAAATAAAAAGCAACCAACAACAGAGAACACACATTCCTATCAAACTTTTAAATGTAACTATGATTAAATGAAGAAATAAATCAACATTCTTCATTTTCTAACCTCATATTATGTCTTGTGTCTAATGTCCCCCCAAAGCCTCAGGTGGCCATTAGGAGGGGCTTTTTCACAGGTGTCTGGATCTAGGGAGCATGTTGTTAGGAATAAATGTGCAATGTTAGGCTCAGTGGCACTAGAATTACGGATGTTAGTGTGACATGCTCTAAGGAGTAAAAAAAAAAGAAAGATACTGGTAAATTCTCTTTTGCTTTGGTACCTTCAGTCTCTCATAAACTGTTGCCCCTTTACCATGTACCATCATGCCTTGGAGCCAACTAATTATGAACTGAAACCTCTAAAAACAATGAGCTAAATAAATCTTGTCTTCTTTAACTTTGAATGTCAGGTATTTTGTCACTGCAAGAGAAGAGTAACCAAGACAGAATTTGGTATCAAAAGTGGGGTCATTGCTGTGACTATACTTAACTATGTGGTTCAGGAGCCTCTGGGAATAGCTTGGAAAGACTTTAGATAGGTTTGCAGATGTCATCTCAAAGAACAGAGCTGGAAAGCCTTAGGTTGTACTGTATGGGAGATTCTGGTTGAAGCTCCAAAGACCAGAAAGCCAGGCATGGGAGATTTCTGCTGGAAAGAAGGATTTCATTAGATACTGGACTCCAGAAAATGTGTGTTATGTCTTGGCAAAAAGTTTGTCTGCATTTTGCTCCTATCCAGAGACTTTGCCTGAGACTAAGATTAAGGGCAGAGGAAATTTCATGGCAGTCTAATGTTGAGGTATTCTAATGTTGGCACAGCTACTATCGGAAGCTTCTATCTAGATTTATGCTTAAGATCAAGAGCAAAGACTCCAGCAGAATAATCTAAAGCATTTTTAGTATTATCAGAAAGGAAGCTTCACTAAAGCTGTGGACTGCAAAGATAGTGCAGAGGAGATATCAATTGCTGAGTAGGAATCAGAGAATGGAAAATATGGCTTGGGAACATCATGAGAAGCAGAAAGTCTCCGCCCTTTATAGCCTCAAAGTAGCAAAACTGAAAACATTTGCTTTGAGAGGAAAGCCCCAGAGCACTATGTTCCAGAATGGTGGTGGCCTAGAGAATTTGTTCCTCAGAACTGAGTTCACAGTGCTCAGTGGTCTCGGCACTTAATCCCTACAGCCAAGACAGAAAGAAGCCTGGCTACTGCTCAGGTGGTGGCAGACCTTGGCATCACCCAGGTGGTGCTGGATTTAGGTGGAAGCAGAATGCAGGAGTTGTGGAGTTAGAAGGGCTTCCACTCAGATTTTGGAAAAAGGCCTGGGAGCCCGGGAAGTGTCCCTGAGAGGGCAGTGTTTGAGCCTGTGTGTGTCAAGCTGAAAGTGCAATGCAGACTCCAGAAGTTTGCAGAAACCAGGAGCATGGACAGACCAAGGACAACTGCCAGGTTGGAGCAGAGGCAGCACAAAGGAGGAGCCATGGGAGCCGCAACCATGCGCAGTGCCAGAGTGAGCTCTGGGGAGTCTCCAAATATGAAGAAGTTAATTTTATGTAAATCTGAGCTATTTGTTTTAGGAACTCAAAAGAATGAAAAACCATAAGAAAAAGGAAGTTAGGAGAGTGTTCAATAGAAATAATAATAATAATTTTTAGAAGCTCCCAGTAGATGATCACCGTAAGGTATTTCTGGGAGTAGAATTACCAATGTATTTTCTTTGTTTTAGCCTTATATATATAAGCTTAGTGCAAGAAGCTTCATAGAGTTTTTAAAAGTAGTTATTTAGCTGGAAAATAGATATTGTATATTTTTTTTAATTTCTCCAGCTTAGAGGTTAGGGAGAAGCAATTAATTAACACACTCTGCCTAAGAACCTTTTTGGGGGAGGAAAGGTTTATATCTTCTTTTTTATTTTAACTTTTATCTTATTTTATTTTAATTAGATCAATGCAAGTGAAATCTGTTTTCTATCCAGTGAAAGCTATTTTAAGTTCTCTTTACTTGTAGGTCAACTAACTACACTGTTTATTATACTTTACTACACAAAAATTTTGTTAAACATCTCATAGTTAGTAGGACAACTATCAAAAATAATAAATAAATAAGTAAATGTGAAGATTCACAAGTTCTGCTTTCAATAAAATTAGTTTTATATATGCCATTAGTACACAGTAACTACTATATGTTCACTGTTTTTCTTGTTTATTAAATATTCATCCACATACACACATATATATCTATACATAAATATATAGATATATATTACTCTGGATTAATGTCACATTTTCAAATTTTTATGACTCATCATTTGGATTCCTTAAATAACTTTTTGTTCTACTTATTTTTTTCTTGATTTTTTTCTGCATATATTTTCATCATGTTTCTGTTTTTGTATATGCAGCTGTAACTTTGAGAAAACACTACCTCACCTACTCCATGGATTCCTACGAGGCTGCCAGTAATGAGCTTCCTGCCACTCTGAACACAAGAGGCAGCATGGGGTCTAAGACCAAGCCTGCCCATCTTCTTTCCTGGGGATGACTCACTGGAGTGAAGTCGTAGCAGAGCACAAGATGATTGGAACTGTCTCAGTCAGTGTTAGTACCCTGAAGGGAAAACCACACAGGTCTGATGCAAGCAACACTGACTCCTCTGTCTGTAAACTACTAGAGTCCTTCCCCTATATTCCTTTTCTTTTGTGAAGCCATGAGAATATTACTGCTACCAGCCAAAAATTGCAATAGGATAAACTTTTGGGTGATCTGCTGACGCAAAAGAGACATATTCTCGTACCTGCTTTACCTGTTCTCTAGGGAAGAAATCAGCTTCACCTACCTTGTGATTTATGACAGCTTATCTCTGGCAAGGAGAAAATGTAGTGTGCATCCCTCAAATCTCAGAAAGCTTCACCTAACATCCACTAAGTAAACAGAATATTTTGCAGTAGGTCTACTAGCACCCTGTTTTCTAACAGTACATAGGCCACACTAGAAACACAAATGAAGCTGGGGATGTAGCTTCCTCTGCCTCATAAGTTCAGGGTCCTGAGTTCGATTTTTGACACTAAAAAAGTCACATAACAGCAGTGATTTGTAAATTTCAACATATAAAAACACTTTATTTAAATAAAGATCCTGTGTTGCATCCCCAAGATTAAGTTATCCTGGAAGAGGGTCTAGAAATTTTCCTTTCCGTCACACTGCACAGTGGTTCCACTGTTGCTGCCATGCTTCAAGCCACCTTTACAGAACATCAGGTGAGAATATGCCACCTTTTCGGTCTTTTGAGTTTTATTTTATCTGACATAAAGTTCAGCTGCTTTAGTTGCAAATAAGAGAAACATTACTTCAAACCGGCTGAAATAACAAAGGGAATTTGTTTCCTCACACAAACTCCAGTTTAGAGGCTTTAAAACTTCAGCTGTAGTCAAACACTAAACTATACTCCCAGACATAAATGACTATTTT
Source organism: Petromus typicus (assembly GCA_004026965.1). NCBI lineage: Eukaryota > Metazoa > Chordata > Mammalia > Rodentia > Petromuridae > Petromus > Petromus typicus. Next base: position 15,447 of record PVIR01006682.1, on the reverse strand, counting down.
TCCTTATTAAAAACTATGAAGCTGTTAGGTCTGATGTACAGGTGTTTTCTATGTGATCAAGAGCATTCTAATACATTTTAATTCCTCAATAATTAATTACTATTTGTCTGTTTCCTTCCTCTTTCTTTAGAGATCTGTCTTTAACTGAAAAAAGATACTTTGTTTTTCCTACTCCTATGTCCCCTAACAGTATCAGAAATCTCAAATGACAGGAACTCTTATATACTAAGTAAGAATGGAGAATAAAACAGAGATGGCTATAAAATCTATAAAGTCCTGCTTAGATGACTTTCCATGATTTTGTACCTATGTCTACCCTAAATTTAAAGCAAATTTAGAGAATCTTTCTACTTCTGTCCTTCTTTTAACACATATATTATACTGTGCATATGTAATAAATAGAAGAGTGTAAATAAACATAAAATAGATTCAATCAAGCCAGAACAGATAACTAGGAAAAGGTGACAGTGCAGATACAAAGAGGTTTTGTAACTTGGTATAATAGGATCCACTTAAGTGATCTTATTAGGATACTCTCATTTTGAACTGTGAAACACACAGGGTAATAAAGATTGGGAAAACATAAAAATCCCATTTTAAAAATTGCATTATATTTTATTGAATTCAAATCTTAAAACATCGGATGGTGTCTTGAGAAATCAATAACACTGTACACTTTTTTTAATAATGTTCTTCTGCCTTGGGATATTTAATAATATTCATGGTTATTTTTCCACATAAGCAAAAAAATGAAACCATAAGGGCTTGTATTGGAAATATCTTTAGTTGAATAAATCTTCTGATGAGTACAAAGTTGATTTATGGCTCCATTTAAGCTATTTGCTGTGCTGATGGTCTTCTTTCTTCAACTCAGCATAGGGAAGTACTGTCAAGAAAAACAAATGACTGACTCGGGGTGTTGCATCAGTGTATAGTTTGTCTGGAGTCCCTCGTGTTCCTCCCTGGTGTATCTGACAAAGTCCTCTCAACACTAGAGAAGGACATGGACTGCTGAGGAAATCTGAAATGAATCAGGACATGTTTTCTGTTTGGTTTATTGATTGGTTTGGTTACTTTGGTTTGGCTTGGTTTTTGTTGCAGAATGCTGGAAATGAAACCAAAGGCCTCATGCAAGCTAGGCAAGTGCTTTATCACTGACCCACATCCCAGCTCAGAAGTCTGAAGAAACTGCCAACCTCACCTTGTCTTTCAGTTTCTCCTTTTTGTCTTCTCTCAACTCATTCATGCAGGCATTAGTGTAGCCAAGAAGGCTCTTCATGATTGAATTAATACATGACTTTATGATTAACATATCACTATACACAATAATGATAGTGACTGTGATCTAGTCATTTTGTCAACGGCCAAGAAAGGGCCATGAATACACAGCAAGATACACATCCTGTTTTAATTGTTCAGTTCACTTGCAGGTAATGTATAGATAAACACACAAAGATAACAGTGAAACACTTGGCTGATCTATACAGGAGGGGATAGATATTATGTTGAATCAAAAGTTCTATATTTCTTTAAGAAAAATAACAGTAATTAAAAATTGTGTAAAAGATGATAAAATAAATAGGAATAATTTACAAATGTATCAGTGCTGACAGATAACAAAAACATCACAAAATCCAAAAACAGTATTTTCATAATAATCTATCACTCTCACCTCTCTAACTTTTTTCCCATTCATGTTTCCAATTCTAGGTATCACTGGACACCTTTGTCTAGCAAAACACTTTAGGCCTTTCCAGTTGACATCCTGGATGCCTAGGTAAGCTGGCACTGGAAAGAGGAATGGAACTAAAAGTCACTGCTACTTAAGGACACCTTAGCTATGTACAGAAAAGGCTGCAAAGGATTTATGAAGTACATTGTAGCATGGATTAGATCATATTTATTTGTATAATTCTGTCATGAAATATTGATCTATATGAATATATTTCTCCTTCTAAAAGTAAGTTATTTTTAAATAAAAGTTTCAAAAGAAACTAATGAGATATAGTTCCTACTCTTCGGTTTAATAATCTCCCTCAAATCAAGCTGGCTTGGAAGACAATAAAAGAAAAGTTTTAAGAACCCTCATGAGATGAGGTCTCTTGCAGAATATCCTAGCACTGTACTGCAGGCTAAATTCTAAGCTAAGGGGTAGAAGGATGAGGACAAACATAAAATTGGCAGAAGAGGCCATGGTGGCATTAGAAGACTGACCTCCTCACAAAAGTCTATTTATAAACTCTTAAGCAATGTGAAATAAAAGGCTCCAGTCACACCATCACCAGTGCTAAGTAAAAGTCCAGCTATGGGAAGGCTAGGCACATCCCATTTGAATAAGTCTGACCTGACTGGCCAGAGAAGAAACTGCCTCCACGATGACACTCCCATACCCTAAGCTTATCCCAGGCTCGGGGTACCACAAGACAGATACACATCCTGTTGGAGAAGTCTCAGATGCCAGATGCATAACAAGTATCTTCTTTTTATCTTTAATGAGTCTCTGATATATCCAACCCATGGCTATAATAATGTAGTTACCATTTTAAACTACTGTGAGTTACTCATTACACAGTGTCTTAGTTACTTTTCCTTGTTGCTGAGGCAAAATACTGGACACCCAAAGTTAAAGGAAGAATGGTTTATTATAGCTCATGGTTAGTAGTTAGCTCATAGTTGGCTAGCTTCAAGTCAGGGTGGTAGGCACACAGGAATTGCAGAGGAGAAATGGTCAAGGCAGGCAGAAGGCAGGAAGGCAGCACAGCAGTGAAGTGGTAAGGAATCAAGAGACTTGTAGCAAGAGAGAAGAGACAATGGCAGCCCTACACCCAGGCTACCTGCCAGACAGACATGTAGCACTTAGACTCAAAGCTGGGCAAACTTAATCCTAGCACTGCACCCTGAATCCAACCCAGTACCACACACTCTAGATCCAGCTACCTCCGAAAAGCTCCACCTATGACTGCAAGAAGCTGTGGGAGAACAAAGAAATACAAGCCACAGCACAGCAGCAGCATAACAAGACAACATTCTACATCAATTTACTTCTAACTGGCATGATAAGTACTTTAAGCATAAATTATTTGTTACTAAGCTGGAACTCTTAAAGTGTAGAGGAATTCTCTTACTGTGTTATGACACATGGTTAGATGATTGGACTGGGAAGTAATTAATTCTCTGAAATCAGCAGTTGCTCCAACCTTCAAGGGGTGTATTGCACTGCAGCCCTCTGGACAACTATATTCGTCTATGTTGAGCTATTAACCTCTCTAGCCTCACTGTAGCCTTTGATCACTAACCTACGTGTCTTCCCTTCTTTCCTCTAGGAATACTTTCTCCTTCTTTCCTCTAGGAATACTTTCTCCTACATCTTATATCCTCAATTATTTCCTCCTCTCTGTCGCTACCATATTTTTGTCCAAATTTCCATATAGCTGGATTGTTTAACTTCTATGACTGCACAGTGCCCCCTTTTTCTCTTTGTGAACAACCATCACACAGTATTACTTTCCATTTGCATACCACTTTCAGGATATTATCCAATCCCCTCAAATATAGATAATTATTAGGTAGTATATATCCTGCAATCTTGAATAATATTAGGGGATTTGGCTCAACATGGGCTCAACATTCAGTGAATAAAAGGATGAATAAACTATAATGTTTTCTTGGATCCAATCAAATGATCCTTTGATAATCTCTTTATAAATGGAACGTAGCATCCTTAAAAAAGATACCACCAAAAATGCCAAGCACATTCTCCCACCTCCCATGGCAAGATACAATGAGAAGCTGACGTTCTGCTACCAAGAGGAAAGTGTGACCTAGAATCTGGTCATATTAGAATTATAATATTAAACTTTAAGCCTTCAGAGCTTAGGGTTAGCATGTGTTTGCAAAGCTTTTGTAGGGGAAGAACTTCCCCTCCACCTTGGCTACCTGAAAGTCTGTCCTGTAGAGTTGAGCTCAACTCTCCTAGGCTGCCTTAAGGAGAGGGTGTGTTCAGATTTTATACAACAAAGACATAGTCAAATAGACAAATAAATTTATATCATTTAAATAATCTAATTTATACTGTTTTTATAGAAATTGAAGCTCACTATGATGACAATGTACTGGCAAAAAGGAACTGGACCTTTATTCTTTCTTTGAGAAGAGGAGAAACCCTTCTATGAACCAATACCAAAATTTGGGCCAGTGAAAGCCATTAGATAATGTCCATATTGATCTCATCCATTATATTCTATAACCTGCTATAATACACCAGCATGAACTGATAGTCAACAATTCGGTTGAACATATAAAATCTGAACACACTGTGCCCACCAGATCCAGAAAACATGACAGGCCAGAGGCATGGAACAGAAACTGAGGGAGAGAGCATAGGAGGTAATGGAGGACTTCTAGTCCATCTAGAAGTTCACAGACTGAGACCCATAAACAATGTAAGAAATAGATCAGAAGTCTTTGTTCAAGGCAAAATTTATATGCAGAATCAAATTTTAGTTTTAAGTGTTTTCATTAAATGATCAGCTCTTCTTTAATAATTGAAAAAATAATAACTTTTTCTAAGTCAAGATCTCTCACACACACACATACACACACACATTTTTTGCTGAACAGTGGAAAAATCTTATTTATTTCTGACTTTTTTACTCCTCACATCCCCTTCTTAGGGAAAGAACTTGCTGACAGAAGTATATAGCTAAATTCTTAATTAACAAAGCCAGGGAAATGTTGATTTTATTGTATATCCCAATGAACCTAACTAGTATTTATTTTTATCAAGTAAGTCTTCCATTGACAACAATTCTATTTTCAACAGAAAAAATGTTTTTAAAAATTAGAAAAATGTCAAGAAAAAGATTAAAAAGCAAAAGTAGAACAGAATAAGATGTCCTTGGAGACTATTGGAGTATTTGCTAAGTGGAAACAGCTGCCCTCTGAAAAGCAGAGGCAACAGGGTAGTTTTTCTGTGTCACCCACGAGTGGAAGCGGAAGAATCAAGACCATTTTCTTCCCTTGCTAACAGCGAGCTCCAGTCAAATTAGCTGCCATGAGGAAGCTATGGGTATTGTGTCTGTCCTGTAACTTTTCTGAGTAAATGCTTCCTCCAGTCTTCAGGTTCCTGTAGGTCATGTGACAAGTTACTTTCTCAGGGCCATTCTGAAGGCTTTGAAATCAACAGCAGTTCTCTGTCTCTTTCTCTCTTCCTTTCTTTCCCTACTGCCTCCCCATGTTTACTAAGGACTGGAGCTTTTGCCAAGGAATTTTCCCTTGAGTAGACACACAAAGTCACTGCTCTTCCAAAGTCAAATGTATTTTGGAAGCGAACTAGAACAAGCAACATCCCCCTGAAGCCTAGAAGAGGTCTCCTTGAAGATTAATGCATTTCTGAGATTTCAACCTGTGGCCTTCTATGTTCAGTTTAAGTCTTCTGTTACATTACTGTAGAAAGCTTGCTTTTATCATTTTTCTACTTTTCCACAAAGGCCTCAGACAACTGTGCTAAGTCCCTACGGTCCATGGAATTTAAATGTAAAGATGAACTGGGTGTTAGAGATTACCCAACGTAGCCTATGCCCAGATCTAAAGAGAGATTTGACCTCCTTATGCAACAGAGCTTTGAGAGTTCCCTGAAAACAAAATGACATAGGTGTTTCAGACTTCTGAACCCAGGCTCTCTCCTGCAAAGCCTCGCTCTTCCCAGCTCTTTCTTCACTGCCCTCCTCCTCTCCTAGCTTCAGAATGTCTCTGGTGTCTACCTGCATTTCTCCTATTTCGTGTGCATCAAAGCCTTTGAGCAGAATGGCCCCTGAAAATATGGTTTGGATTTAAATCTTTATTTTCATTTTTTAGTAAGGAAGATAAAGGTTTGTACCTTTTTTCTGAAGAATTTTGACATTTCATATTGATGTAAAACAGAAGGAGAGGAAGACACAAATCATATCAAAAAAGCATTAGGCCAAATGAAAGCAGAAGTCAAATGAAGTAAAACATGACCACAAAGAGTAAGGAAAGTTATTCCTCCAGAAATGCCTCTCAGGCCCATCTTAGTGTGCAGTCACACTAAGTCACACTCCCCCACCCCCACCCCCCGATTGAGTTTATTGATACATTATGACCAAATTCAACATTGAGAATTTGTACCTGTACATGAGGTATCTTGATTCGCATTTTTAAGCTTCCATTCCCCATATCCATAAGCTTTGTTTCCGATTTTTGGGTTTTACCATCAGATTTTTTATTTCCCTTCGTGCTTTCCCTTCCCCAATTTCCCCTTTTCCTTTGAATATTTTCTTCTAATTTCACAAGAAGTAGCCAAGTTATTTTTAACTGCCAGCAAACTTGTCTTGACATCATGTTCTTCTGACACTCTCGGGCCTTTGTTTTCTCTATTAATTCCTGACTCTCTTTATGCCAATTGGCAAACCTGTTGCTACAAAAACTTAAAATGACTCCAAAAAAAAAAAAAAATCCCTCTCTCCCTTCCCAGATGATGCCTCTGAAGAGCCTGTTTTGTGGCCGTGCGGATGACTCCACATTTGCTCATCTGCTTTTCTCTGTCATCACTGGCCATCGGTCTTTCTTGGGAATCTTTCTTGGACTCATTCCACTTTCCCATCTCTGAATAGCCTGGGTCTGGGCCAGAGGGCTATGCTTTCTAATTGCAAAATGCCGCTTCCGGCCCTACTGAGACCTAGGCCAAGTTATAAAATCTCTGAGGTCACTGGATATTGACTTTTCCATGTTTTTTGTGGCTCTCTTCTTCTAGCTGAAAAATCATCCAGGTGCGTTGTCAGTACATTTGTGTCCACTCTTATGTGAGTCTTGGTGTTACTAACAGCCACACAGCATAATATAGGCAGGACAGAAACCATGTGTTAGGCATTACTGTCATTTTTTTGATGCACTGGCATTTATTTCCTTATCTACATCTTGAATCATTTTTATTCCTCTTCTCCTTGCCACCTTACCCCTCTGTCTCTAGATTTCTTCCCCCATTCATCGTTTGTGACATATATTAATTACATTAATGTAATGTACTGTTCCATGTACATAATACATGTCAAATCTTTTTATGTCTCCTTCCTTCCCCTTATCTCTTGCTCCCCTTTCCATTTGCCAATCTTTCTCCCTGTTTCCTTTTGTCAAACTTATGTTTTAGTCTTATGTGTACTTCGGGTTACTAAAATGAGAGAAACTATATGATATTTGAATTTACGTGTCTACTTTATTTCACTGTTTTCAAAGTATACTCATTTGTCTAAAAATGTCTCAAATTTATCCTCCTTTATCCCCACATAATGCCCCATGAAGTATTAATAGCACATTTTCTTTATCCATTTGTCTGTTGATGGACATATAGGCTGCTTCCAAGAATTAGCTACTGATAATGAATTGTATTTCTGTAAACATTGGTATTCTTGTATTATTGTATTTGTTTTTTTGCTCTATTCCTAAAATACTGTCCTGGCATATACCTTAATCTTTTCATTATGTGGACACTAGCTTCCTGAGGAGTCTCAATGTTTTCCATTTTCCTCATCTTCCTTCTTCTGCATATGTCACTTCATCACCAGGGCAACCTATCAAAACGCAAGAATGACCATAAGTAAAATGAGTACTTAAACTCCTAGCAACTATGCAATAAAAATTCATGGTTCATACTCCATGACATTCAATTCCCTTAGAAGTCATCTCCTGTCCTCTATCAAGCACGTTTCAGGTGACAGGAACTACATACATGATATGATTTGATTTTATTTTACTTTTGATTCAGACAGTAATTATATATATTCATGAGGTACAGTAGGCATTGTGTAATGATAAAATCAGGCTAAAATCTATCACTTTAAATATCACAACATTGTGTTTATCACAATTACATATTTATCACAACTTTAATACTTCATATGAAAACCCTACTGCCTTTAAGTCCTCTTCCTACAATGATATTCCCTATTATTTCCTGGGAAACGTCTATTTACCCCTTCAGAACTAAATGTAGAGATTCTATTCATGTCTTATTAATTCAGAAAAACATTATGTGCACATACATAATAATCTACTATAGGGCCTGGGATTTAGCTCAGTGGTTCTGGTGTCTGCCTTGCAAGTACAAGGGCCCAGGTTTGATCCTGGTAACCACATACAACAATGCTGGGTATGGGGACTCACATCCACCAGCAATCAGAACCACATACCACAGTGCCACACCTGGTGGCTTATCCTTCTAATCCCAGTGCTTGGGAGGCAGAGGCAGGAGGATTGCTGTGAGTTCAAATTCTGAGCTCAAGACCAGCCTGAACTATAAAAAGTGAGATCCTATCTCAAACACAAACAAAAAGAAAACCAACCAAACAAACAAAAAATCTATTCCACCATAGTTTTAGTAAAATGTATTAGGTAATTTTCTACTTATAAGGTGGATTTATAACAAAATTCAGAAAATATAGAATAATATGAAAAAGAAAGAAAAATCATCTAGAGAAATCTAACATAGTCAGGTATATTTTCCCTTTTTTTTTTTTTTTTAGGTTTTTTGAGACAGGGTCTCACTTTTGTGGTTCAGGCTGGCCCTGAGCTCAGCCTCAAACTCACATCACAGCAATCCTCCTGCCTCTGCCACTATATATGTAAAATAACTATACTTTTAACTTAATGTCTATAGTGTTATAAAATCCTTAATATAATGTATAATATAATATTCTTATTCATAGAATAAGCTTCTTGAGGAAGAGGAAAGTATGTTCACAAAACAAAAATACAGAGATACTATATGAGTGACTAGTATAAAATAAACTGTCAGTAATTATTTATTGAGTTACTTTACTATAATAAACGAAAAAAAACACAGAATGTAAAGTGAGCTGGAATATATGAAAGGTGAGGAAATAAAGAAGAGAGAGAACATCATTAGAAAGTTTTGAACCCTCTATTTAGTTCTCAGAATAGCTTTCTGAAGTAACTTTTGCAGTTGTTTACAATAAAGAAAGTGAAACTCCGAAAAGTGAAGTACCTTGTTCAAGACTTGAAAAGTGGGAGAACTAGCCTTGGAATCTATGAATCATATGCTGGTTACCGCACACAGATTCTGAAAAAGAAAGCAGTGGTGAGACACCTGCTGAGGTCTGTGAGCCTGCCGTGGGGTCCACAAGGCCTGACGTAGCATCTGGTATATAGCGGGTGTAAATAATTGAGTAGTGAAGTGAACCGAGGAGAAGTGAGAAGGAACACAAGACAGCAGTTAGCACACGGCACTGGATATCTCAAACCTTTGTTCTCTAACCTCACTCTTTATTTCTGAGGCTCTGAAGACGCCTTCTCATATACGTCCTTTTGCCTAACGCTCATGTAATTTGTTCTCTATTAATGCAAACTAGTGAGATCAAATTACTTACTGGATCTCTTTGCTAATAGGAAAATGTTTTAAAGAATCCCCTTAAGCTCTCCATGATAGGAGATGCTTTATTGCCATTTCTCTTCCTCCAGGATATGCCACGAAGTCATATTTGACACCTTTAGATTCCAGAAATTACTGAAACATTGTTCTCTCTATTTTTCCTGGATAGTTATTGCTTTGAGCATTTCTTGTAAACTGTATTAGTTTTCTATGCTTGTATAACCAATTACCACAAAAACAGCAGGACTGAATAGCAAAGATATATTATCTCCCTGTTCTGTAGGTTCGAAGTCTGGCATGATGTGCCTCATTATCATTGTGGGGGTCTCTTAGGCCAAAATTAGGGCCCTAACTGCAATACCTATTTAGGTGCGAATCCTCTGCCAGGCACACTGGTTATTGGCAGAACTCAGCTACTTGTGGTTATGCAACTGTGTTGTGTTTGCTGTGTCCCTATTATAGGATAGCCTTTCATTCAGTGATTCAACGACTCTGTGTTTCGAAGTTCTTTAATTTCTTCCTCTGACTCCTCTGGTTTAAAGGCTTATGCAGCTTCATTAGGCTCCTTTGGATAAGCCACAGTGCTCTATTCTATAATAAAATGCTTTCTACCTTTATTTGTTTGTTTGTTTGTTTTTTGAGACAGGGTCTTGCTTTGTAGTTCAGGCTGGCCCTAAACTCAGCCTCAAACTTACATCACAGCAATCTTCCTGTCTCTGCCTCTCAAGTGCTGGGATTACAGGCGTGAGCCACCATGCCCAGCACTGTGGTATGTGGTATTGATTGCTGCTGGGTATGAATCTCCACGTCCAGTATTGTTATGTGGTTACTGGGGAATTGAACCTGGGTGCTTGTGCTTGCAACAGACACCAGAACCACTAAACTAAATCCCCAGCCCTGTACCTTTATTTATATTTACAAAGTCACTTATATTGCATCACCATGCTCCTAAACAGCAGAAAATAAAAGTCATGGGGAACTCTTCAGCTGTAACTTAGATGTCTTATAAGATCTATGCTCATTTATTTCTCTCCTTCCATTTCTAGACTCTAAGATTCAGGAAGCCAGTGGATTATCTACTTTACAACTCAGTGATAAGCTGAAGCCAGGTAATACTAGCTACTGAAGGTATACTGTTTAATTTTCAGGATTTTGCAATCCTGTTGTTATATATGACTATTCAAAACTTACCTTCAAATAGATTATGTGTTCTAAAGTTAAGAAACAGAACTTGTCCCTTCTTGCTTTGGTTATACCGTTCACTATCATTTTTCCTCTTTTGTTCTTGTTCTCCCTTTGGGATGAGGATTTTGTTATGTTACTCACCTAATCTTAAACTCCTGAGCTCAGGTAATATTCCCATCTCAGTGTACTGAGATGCATGAGCTACAGGAATGTGTGGCTCTGCTCAGCTACCCGTACCTCTTGAAGTTCTTCTGGATTGTATCTCTATGTATAATAGAACTACTATTTATCAGTGTGGTACCACATCTGCTCAACTGCTAGTGTGCTGTGGCTATGTTATGCTGCTAACTTCAGATCAATAACAGTAGGTGTGTTTATTTCCCCAAAGTCAGCAAATACTAGTTGTCAACTTTATTAATTATTTAATCTATAGTCTAGACTCAAGAAAATTATGGTGGGGCCAGGGATTTAGCTCAGGGGTTCTGGTGCCTGTCATGAAAGCACAAGGACCTGGGTTTGATCCTCTGTTAACCACATACAATACTGGGTGTGGAGACTCACGCCCAGCAGCAATCAGTACCACATACCACAGTGCCGGGTGTGGTGGCTCATACTTGTAATCCCAGCACTCGGGAGGCAGAAGCAAGAGGATTGCTGTGATGTGAGTTTGAGGCTCAGCTCAGGGCTAGCCTGAACTACAAAGGGAGACCCTGTCTCAAAAAACCTAAAAAAAAAAAAAGATAAAAGAAAATTATGGTGAAGACATTAACAGTACAGATTAACTTTAAACTGGGCTGTGTCAAATAAATATTTGAAAAAATGTTCAACATCACTGGTCATTCAATAGACGCAGAGATTCCACTCACTCCACAAAGAATGGCTGCTACTGAGAAGTCAGCGAACAGCAAATGCAGTAGGGGCTATAGGGAGAAAGGAACACTTCTCCATTATTGATAGGAATGTAGACTGGTGCAACTACTATGGATATCAGTGTGGAGAAAACTCAGAAAACTAGGAATAGAGGTCCCATTTGTTCCTGCTATTTGCCTGCTGAGTATATTCATGAAAGAATTAAAAGCATCACATCACTGTGCCATGTGTGCCCTTCAGCTTATAGCAGCTGTTTATGATAGCTAATTCTTGGAAATAGACCAACTGCCCATTAACTGGAAACTGGAGAAAGAAGATCTGTTTTCTTTTTAAAAATAAAATGGAGTATCACTCAACCAGAAAGAATGATAAATTAGAGACATTTATAGCTAAAGGGATCACCTCAAGGCCATACTCATAAGTGAAATTAATAGGACATAGATGTGCAAATACCATATCATTTCTCCAGTGTGGGAAACTGAAGGTGTAAATGAGATCCAGAATATACAATAAATATTATGAAAGAGCAAGAAAATGTTCAAAGGGAAAAGGTTGGGGCAGGGGAAAGCAAAGAAGGAAAAGAAAAAAATGATAATAAAAGGGAAATGAATGGAAACAAAGCTTATGTATATGGGGGAAGTCAGGGGTTGAAGGGAACACAGGGGAATGGGAAAAAATAAGAAGATATATCATGTACACATACACATTGTCAATGAAGAATATGATCATAATGTATATCTAAAATGTACCAGTAAACTCAGTTTTTAAAAGTGAGCTGTGTGTATAGCTATGAAGCAGAAACTCATAGGAATATTATTTTTCCAGTAAAACCTATGATTCAGCAGAAGTACCTCACGTTATTGACAAATGAAGTTATAACTATGGCCTCAGTTTTCTTTTATCTTACTCATTGCTTTATACACTTTCAGAAACATTCAGTGTGAAACTGCTTTCACTTATCATTTACAATTATAACTTGGCTAAAAATATGAGTTAAACAGGACAAAACAATCCTGCTATATTGAATGTACAATACCGAGTAAAGTATATACTACATATCAGTACTTTTCCATTAGAACATGCCCATATGTGGGTACCCATGCATTTTGATGCCAATCATTACACACTTACCAGCCCACCATATCTACCACACAGCACACACTCAGTAACTAATGAATGAATGGAGAGGAACTATTGTATGCATGATGGCCCAGAGAATACTCTGGTAAAAAGTCAACAGAGGCCAAAGGAGAAACACTGATCTGGAGGAATTGAAAGATTCAAGGGACTGGGTATCAGCCGAGAATTTCTATAAGATTCAACAGAAAAAAAGGAATATGAGATAGGGAGATTGAGGGAGCTCTGATAATAGAAACTATCCTAGAAGTTAAAGGTAATTAGACAAACATACTATTGTACATGGTGCTATTAGTTAACTTTGAGTTAATGTTTTTCAACCTTACAATACTCTTTTATTCTCATTTGACAGGTGAGAAAGCTTGGTTAGCAAAGTCAGTAAACTTACCAGCACAAGGTAGATGTCAGTGTTTTCTGAATCTCAAGCTTGATCCCTTAAAGACCTCAGCAAACAACGTGACACCAGCCTGTGCATAGTTGGCATGGAGCAACCTGAGACTCGGTGAGAGTCCAAAGGTCCAAGCGACACAGTGTCTGGGAACATGTTAGACATTCACTCTCAGCTTTACCCCAGATCTACTGGTCAAGATCCCTCCTTTTTGTTTCCTTTATAAGAGACCCTGAAATTTTCTGTGCATCCTGAAGTCTGAAAACTACTTGCTTAGGGGGCACACACACCAGCAAGAGACTGTGTTACAGATGGTCATTAAAGCTACAGAGTGAAAAAAAATACTCTTGAAGGTATTGTAAGGTTGAAGTTGCCCCATGTGGGCAATGAGGGTTCTTCTTTTAGCATGAGTCATACTAAAATTATCTTCAGAACTTTTGAAAGTATCAGAACTTTGGCAATTTAAGAACATGACCAAGATTAAAGCCTTATCAATAATATCACAGTCATATCTTTTTTCTCAGATGTGTACAGCAGCCCTCAATAATGAGAACAAATAGTGAAGCAAATGTCAGTGTGTCTCACCTTGGGTTTCAGAGATTCTAGTCTGAGGTTCCAGTCCCATTATTTCCATGGAAATAATGGTTCCTCCCTTCCATGGTGGTTTTCTGGCCTTGATCTTTGCCCACAAAGCTCTGCCTTGTCGTAGCTAACTGCAGACCTCTGACTCTCAGATTGCCACATGTCATGTGTCTCTCTCTTAACACATCCTCGTTTCTCCTAGCCACCAAGCCACATCCTTCCCTCCCTCCAGCCCACGTTTATTTCCAGCTTTTTAAACCTAAGTCTTGCTTTCTGTTCCCATGACATTTAATCCCTCATCAGGATCAAATTATACCACAGATCCTTGGAAACAAATCGCACAAAATAAACAGAAGGCTTGAGAGGAGGGTGCACAGTTGTGCTCGTTCAAGTCAAGTATTCTCCTTTTTATAACGAGCCAGTGAAACTGGTCTCCTTTCTCTGGAAGCTCTGCTGTGCAGTTGCGATCCAAGGCCCACAAAAGAGTGCTGAGTTCCCTCCCACATGCGCCGTTTTTTCTCCAGTAATAGAATGCACTCTGCTTGACTGCTGAGCAACAATAGTCGACTCATGCTGACCAGCTTTCCAAACAGGTCTCAGAACGAAACAGAGAGCGGGGCAAATGGATCCTGCAAGTTTTCTCAATAATCCCTCCCCAGGATCCAAGTTTACACGTGGGCTTCTGTTACCAAGCTTGTTTGATCTCTTTGAAAAGGTCCTTTTTCTCCATTTGGGAGACATGGCAGCTCTATGAGAACAGCAGTGAGAAAGCTTGTCTTTCCCCTCACGTGACCAACGGACTGATGAGATATTCTGGTTTAGTGACTTCTTTATGCTCACCAGCTGCTGCACATGTTGCTGGTAACTCTGATTGGGGATGTAATTGGCTCTTTGGATTATTCTCTATTCTTAACAATTTTCAAACTTGTAATTAGGTAGTGGGGTATGTAGAGTGCCAAATGGTTCTGCTAAGCATGATGGGAAATGGCTCCAGGTTGCTCTTTCATTGCAAGAATTCATTAAGGCAGGCAAACCAATTTTAGTTATTTTCTCTTTTGTTTTTCAGTAATAGACTTTATGGGGGATTACATAGAGAGAGAGGCCACAGGGATAGTATCTTACAGGAATTTTACAAACCAAGAGATAGAGATGAAATACATTTAAAACAAGCAAACCAAATAATCACTAAGAAGAAAGGCAAGCAAAACTGCTTTTGACATTTGAAAAGTTCCAGTTTGTTTCCGGCACTCAGTCATTTGTTCAAGTACTAAATAACCATGTGCTGGATATCTGCTATGAACAGATTCAAGGTCGGCAGAAAAAAATGTTTTCTGATCTCAAGTAACTCCAAATCTAAAGGATCAGGAAGGCATGCATTTAAACTCTCAAATTTTTATAGATGCTAAAATGGAAATCTCTGGAGAAAACAATGGGAACCCAGAAATCATCATGATCCATCTATCGGGGTGACAATCGACACAAATGGGAAGTTTTTCCTTAAGCAAAAATGGAGCAAAGAAGAGGAGGAAATTCCTGGGCAAAGAGCTTTAAAAGAACAACTCTGAATATTCAAAAGTAGAGTGTGCAGACTTTGTTTCTAATGCCATCATTTACATGGAACCCATGTTAATCAGGGTAACTTTTTTGTTTTACTTAAGCTAAAATTTCTCATTACCACTACTATCTCTTCATCAAAACCATTCTAAGAATTTTGTGACCCCCTGAAGAGCTTTACAACTAGCTCTGAACTTCTGCTTCCATAACCAGTTATAGATGGGGATTATTTCATCCTCCTTTTGATTTATACCTCTGACTCAGGTATGGACTTTCAGAGTTTTTTCACTGATGTTAAGAAAGAATCATCAGGGGCTGGGGATTTAGC
>PVIR01006681.1:22754-64947 GCA_004026965.1 Petromus typicus | reverse complement strand
TAGAATGCCTCAATAATAAGAATACTCATTGTTCCATGCAAACCTTCAGATGCAACCAAAAACATATATTTTTTCAGATACAGACATATGCAACATTTAAATAAAAATAAGGTTAAATTTAACACTAAAATATATAAATAGTTTAGTCACAGAATTTTTTTAAAAAACTCCACATTTCAAAAGCATTAACATTTAAACCTTACATGCATGTTATCAAAATTTTACATGCATGTTATCAAAATTTTCATGTTAATAAGAAATGAAAGTGTCTGTTTTTCTAATGTCTGCTTTCTTCATGTCTTAAAATTACTTTCAGTATGACTGTATGACTCTTAGTTTTATTTTTCTCCCCCAAGAATCTCAAAACACTCTCCTTCTTTGATCATTCAATTCCTGGTTGGTTTGGCTGTTGGTGTGATCCAATAATCTCAATGCCTGTCTGACCTACAGTTCCTACTGTCTCGGACAACAACTAAACTCACCTTCTGATGATGACTTCGGCCCCAAGAGCCCTTCTCTTGTAAAGATTTTCCACTTTGTAAGTTATCTGATTCTGAAACTTTCTTATTATATCTATAATTTACCAATTCTCACTGCTCCTACAGAGTCTATATTTAAAACAAAGTACATTCATATTCAAAATCTCAATGTACTAGCATTAAGAAGTTTAAGGTACAATTTCTTAAGATAATACACATACCTTGATTACTTCCCAGTATATTACCAATATCCAATCTCCAAATGAACACTAAGATCCCTATAATTTCATACAGGAAGGACATCAAGAGGAATAAAATTATAATAATGAGGTTCTTAAAGATCTGGTGAAATTGTATCACTGAGATTGCCTATCAATCTTTTTTTGTTTCATTTTAGTACTATGATTTGTTCATGTGCTCAGTGAAATATAGATATATAGATATATAGATATATATTTATATTATTCATATATTTTATTTATATATATATTATATATATTATATATATATACCTAAACGATAGGGTATTTCCTGTGAGACACAAGGGGGAAACATCATTCCATACCCAAATGCTATATTGCTTAAGAAATGTTATAGATGTTTAAACTTTCTTCTATATGTGAAGTAAAATACCACTCCTTCAATAGTACATTGCTTTTAAAAATTGCAGTTTCATAAAATTATTAGTTCAATGACTTAATAATGCTCTTCATTAATGAAACTGTATTTCACCTTGCTCAAAGTAATGCCTGGTGAAATTGTATTTCAAAGTAAAATGTCTCAAGCGGTTCTCAAATAAATGGCTGATCTGACAAAAAGCTTTTTTCTCGATACATGAATGTTCTAATGAATATCTGTTGGAGAACTCTATGTGTGTAATGCATTTCACTCATTTATAAATTAAGGGAAGTACAACTTAGACCTCAGCTCTGTTTCCTTCTATCATTCCACCCTTCCTTCTTTTCTTTCTTATTTTTTTCTTTGCTTTTGTTTTTATGCAGTACCTGGGATTGAAGCTAAGGCCTTTGCACTGAGCTACATCTCCAGCCCTTTTATGCATTTTTAAAAATTATTATTATTATTATTATTATTATTATGAGAGAGAGTCTCCCTAAGTCACCAAGTTGCCTGGCTGTGTCAAACTTGCCTCCTGCCTCAGTTTCCCAGAGTGCTGGGATTCCAGGTGTGTGCCAATGAACTCAGCAGCTCTATCACTTTGTAGAACTCAGTCTCATCTTCCATGAAATGCAGATAACCATGCTAACCTCAGAGGTGTACAGTGAGATAAAATTAGGTACTGAATCCTTGCAAATAGAATCAGTGTATTCAACCTCTGTAGCTATCTGTAACATAAATCAGTCTACCTAAGAAGAAAGGTTATCTCTGAATCTTCAGCATTTTAAATTTAGTAATTTTCAGTTGTGGCCCCTTATCCACAAGGTACAGCTGAGAAAGCTGGACACATATAATCACCGAAAATACAGTGGATATTACCCATGTCTCATCTGCAGCTTGCATTTCAAATATGAATTTGAAAGCCCTGCAGGTTTTGTGGGTAAGAGGTAAGCTCAGAGGTAGAGCTCTGCAGAGCTCAATTTTTTCAGGCCTGCTGGAGATTTTTGCTTTAATAATACAATATTCAGTGAGTTCTCAAACACACTCCAACTTCAACAAAGTGGTATCCATTAACCTTCAAATGGTAAGAAATTTCTAGAAAGTAATTGAGAGAACAGCAAAAGAAAATTTTGAAAATTATACCAAACATTTCAAGAAACACAGATTAAAAGCAGTTTTAACATTAACTTACTTACCAGATCACATAACAGATATCTACTATCTATCTTTATTTCCTCCCACCTAATCACACTAAGGTGTGTATGCCCTGTTTGTCCGGAAAAGGTGCTAAATGACACTGTAAAAATGACTTGAGACATTTCCCCAAGTGATAGAATGTGACATAAGCCTCTCTAAAGAATATTTTACTCATATCATCTCAAAGCATCAACAGTAGTAGAAAAAAATACTTCCTGATTCTTTATCATTTTGCCCTTTCCATGATTTATCTCAAGCATGCATTATGCTATATGTTTATTTTACAAATGTTTCCTAGGGGGTCTGAATCATAAGTTATCTACAAACCATCAGCCACTGTGTATGACAGTATGTGTAAGTGTTGCTATAGACTCAAGACTCTCAGTAAACAGAACTGAAGACCAAGCATGTGGGAGGTTGAAAAATAGAAAGAGGAAAAAAAAAAGATTATAGCTCTGGAGGATTTCCACCCCTTTAATAACTCAGTATGAAGAGTGAAACATACAGGTTTGAACTGGCATACACTTGAGCATTTTTCTGGTGGCCAAAGGGTGTGTCAGCATCTGGGGTATTTTTCTAGGGAGAGTAACTATGTCCTACCATCTCTGCAAACTATACTTAGTGGCTTTGATTCATGGAAATTTGTTCTGCTTGTTTTGTGGAGACAGACATATCCTGGCAGTTCCCTCTACTTACTTCTACTGTAACTTCTGTGGCAAGAAGAAAATGTGTTCTTTTTGTAGTATTTTTGAAGTACAACCTGGAACAAAGATAATTCCCACTAGATGCAAGTAAAACAGGGAAAGCTGATTTCTAAATATAAGATTCAAACCAAATGTCATTATGGCAGATTAAAGTACAGTTCAAACACTTTCACTATGCTTGAGTTCTGCTTTAGAAAACACTGCTTAAAACAAATAGGCAAAAGGTGAAAAAAAGTCATTGTACCTATACAGTGGAATTTGCTAAAATGTAAAGGGATTGATTATACAATTTATTGTTTTAGAATAATTAGAGAAAACTGAAAGTAGTCACTCTCATACCACAGAAGATCATGAGTACACAAAGAGAATGAAACATTTTTGGACCACAAGCAATGGCCAGTAAGGAGAAAAATATTTGGAATAGTGCCTGCACACTATAAATGCTAACTTCAGATGAAGGACTCACTATTGTAGGAGGCCAGGGCCAGGTATTCACCAAAAGATGGCAGTGACTTACACAGAGTGAAATGTCTTACACAGGTGTCTGCATTTATGAATTTGTTAAAACACTGTTGTATGTGCTACCACAAACCTGAAGTCACGCAGTCATGCAGTCATGCAGTAAGTTTATCAAAATGTGCGTTGTAATATTTTAGAACAAGAAAAGAAGAGAACAATACCAATCAGCAAGCCCATGGTCCTTCTGTACAACATTCAGAATATGTTGTGATATTAAGGAGAAAAAAAAAAAAAAAAAAAAAAAAAAAAACAAAACATGGCCATTCCATCCTGCTTTTTTTTTTTTTTTAAGTCTTTATTGGTACATTAAATATACACATCATGATTGCACTCCATAATGGGGATTTGTACCAGTATAAGACAAAACTTAATTCTCACTTTTTCCCATAGCCCTACCCACCCTACCACCCCATCCTGCTTCATAAAAGAGCACATAAAATACCCCACGTAAAGTTTTACCAACATTTAACTTTTTCTGGTTAAACAAGTAAGCTTCGATTGAAGAAAAACTCACTTCTTCAGCATGTTATTCCCCAGTGACACCAATGAATGAAAAGCTACTATACCATTAAAGCTTTATGAAAGTCTAACTCATTATCAATACCACAATTTAATGATACATGCTTAAAAGTTATGCATTCAACTTGGCAATAATAAATGAGTCAAAGTGATAGCTATGACAGAGGAATTTTTACATCATGTCAAAAGCTATTTAAGATTTCCAAAGAACAAAATGATCTATTTAAGAATGATCTTCCATACAAAAAATTTACATTTACAATTAAAAGAGACTAAAAAGCAAAAAATTAAAAATTCACAACAATATTTCATACATACATCGACCAAAATGAAAAGGCACCATTATCACTATGTCAATTAAAAATTAATAGTGTAATGACAGGATAGAGAACAAAAGTAGCCTGAAACCAAGGCTCGGAATATTTTTAAATTTTTATTAAAACTTTTTGTCATTGTACCTGCATTTATTTTAAGCTTGACCTAATTTCTTTATTCCCTGAGCCAGATCATTTTCAAGGTGAACTACATTTTTGTCTACCTCTTAGAGCAGTTACAAATGCTGTGGCAGTTGAAGAAAAAGATTTAACGGCATAGGTGCAAGAAATTTGCAATATGTCATTGGTTCACTAAAGAAACAAAAAAACAAAAAACAAACAATATGCTAAGCATACATGAATTGTGTTAACTTAAAAAAATAAATCTAAGATCCATTAGAAACTCATAATAATTAGTCTTCATATATGATGTCAAGCCAGGTGTCTATGATATTGAAAATACTTTCCAATCAAATACCCATTAATAATTGTAAATCAGAAGAATTGTTGTAGTAATACATTCCATAGACAACTTACTGCTATTACTTGTAGGAAGGTATAAATTCAGTGGTGATGGTTTTAACAGTTTAATCCCACACATATGAGAAATTGATTCCACAAGCTAATCTCCACATAGCTTGAGGTCTTAAAACTTCAATTAATTGCTAAAAATATATTTCCTATTTATCTATATACAATGGAAACTTACACCTGGCAGAGCAAAAATCAGTGATCTTACACACTAAATGGTTAAAACTGGGGACAGTAAAATCTGAGTAGGCTTTCCCAATAGGTCAGCAAAGGTTGAGTGGGATTTTCTTTAAAGGCCTTTAACCCTCCCCTTTCCTTTGGTACCTCCACCTACTGACTCCAACACAAGCAGTTCTATTTAAAAAGCAACTACTAACCTAGCAGAGTAAAATAGGGCAGTGCTGAGACAAGTTAGTATTACCTTCCAGCCCACTCATTTATTTTAATGATTCATTGGGGAAACCCCACTTGTTAAAATACACCTGAAATCTGATTAAAGTGTAAAAAATAAGCATACAAGAATCTTTACTTTGCAACCTGTCACCAGTGATTCCCTTAAAACCTATTATGGTTTCACATGAAGTAATACTACATTTTCCTTTTAAATTTTTAGTTAAAGTAACAAATTATAATTCATAATTAAAAGATTCTACTAAAAATTTGTTTTTTATAAAAATCAAAAACAACAAATTAATTTTAACTTCTATGATCTCAATATAATCTCTAAATACTGGAATATAACCTAGCATCAAATGAAAACTAATCTTACAATACTAAAATTATGAGCAATTACAAATATTATACATATTTTTTAACAATGCCTAATAGTAAAGAAGGAATTCTTTTCCTGTGAGTTAGTTGAAATGCCTAATGGAAACTCTTCATTATTAACTGTTATGTACATAGAGTCTGCTGATCATAACTTGTGTACTGTACTATCATGTGTAAATAGAAATAAAATATTAGGTTCAAATTTTAAAAGATAAATAATATAATATTTTTATACAGCATGATATTCTCAATAATCTAATTTCATGAATGACTTCTGCTTCTGATTATAACTAAGAACTAAGAATCTGTACAACAAAATCAAGTTTGTAGAAAATTTAAATATCATATTGTTTCTGAGATGATTTTAAGCTATTTCCAATTTGCTTTTCCAACTATGTGAGTTATAACGATCTCTAATGCACATGCTTTTACAAAGTCACAACTTCACTTGCATATAAGACTATATAACTTTTGCCTGACATACATGTCTATTTTTCTTCATCTGGGATTTAAAGTTCTGATTAAAAATATCAGTCACTTACTCCATAATTTGAATTACTAAAAAGTCTTGGTTACAACACTCAAGTTTCAAATGCAAATTCAACAAGTACTTACATCACCACGTACCATAATTCGGTTGTTTCCAAGCATATACAATTTTGATGAATAAAAACATGTGTACACATTAAAATTCCATTCTTTATATTTTTGTAAATCTATTCCATATTATATAGCACATTATAGCTGCAAGAATGTTATGAGGACTTTAAGTGGTTTAACTTCTCTGACAAAACTTTTTAAATTTTTCATGGCTATTATTTCTTGAATAATTTCAAACTATGAATGTAACAATGGGCTGTTTGCACGACTGAGCTATTACAAACTGAACTGATATAAACATGGGTGCACATATGCCATTAGGCTATGAGGTTTTTCATTCTTTCCTATGTATACCTAGCAGGGGAATAGCAGAGTCATATGGAAACTCTAATTCTAGCTTCCTGAGGAGTCAGTCCCTCACCGATTTCCAGTGGTTTCACCAGTCTACATTCACATCAACAGTGGAGAACCAGCTCAAAACAAGAAAACTAAGGTATCTGACCCATCAGCATACAGACACCTAAGTATAGAAGTCAATGTATGCCACAAAATCATAGCTGAAAAAAAAAATGCCAATTCCATTGTTTAAATACTTTTCTTCAAGACAGAGAATGAAAGAATATCGGCATCACTGAGTAAATGAAAGAACAAAGACTTAACCTCAGATCTTGGGACTCAAAATTCATATCTTGTCCTATTCTATTTCACTGCAGAAGTATGATACAATAAAAAGATGAAACCATTTTCTAGTACTATGAGTTTTAAAACAATATATATTTAATAATTATCATCATCTACAGGTCTCATGGCACATGTTTTACATACTTATGAAACAAAAGTATCACCATAAAATAATAAACACATTAAGCACACATATAATTAAATAATGCCTCCCAAGAGTTTAGAAACCTAGGCCATCAGCAGTGAAAGTCACATAAAATTGAACAGACTTTCAATTTCAATTTCAACTGAATTGAACAGATATTCAGGGTGGTAATAATCAAATTTTTGTTCTTGAGATCCCCCCTACAGTTCTGTATAGCATCGTTCCTCTCAATCTACACCATCATCATTTACCTTCAGACTCTAGATAGATCCCTCTCTCAGGATACCAGATCTTATGTACTCATATTAGAAAAAAGTAACAACCAAGGTTCACATATTCAAGGCTTGAGGTAGAAGAAAGTGAATTCCGCCACTTACTATGTTGACTATATTTGATAATTTACACAAATACCATCAAAGTGTATCCTCTTGATAAACCAAACTGTAGTAATTTTGAGCTTATCATGACATTTAGGATGTATTTATATTAATGTTTACTTATTGTTAATATCCTTTGTTAACATAAAGTCCACAGGGACACAGACTAGGCCCACTTTGTTACCACTATATGTGACAGTGCTCAACAACATCAACAACAAAAGTGTTCCATAAATGTATGCTGACTTGAGTCATAACACCTTTAACAATGGCCTTAACTTTTCCTGATGCATCCAAGAACTTTATTATTCATAACAAATATTTCTTACAATTATCACTATTTATGCTCAAGATAGAACCGGATCTACAGAGTCTATCACTCGGTAAACATAATAAATGACATCTGCTGTATTAAAAATGTCACCTCTCTTCAAGGAAAAAAGTCATTCAATAGGCCTCTGATATCCTACATACCAGAGGAAACCATCTTCCCTGATCTGACTAGACTGTATAAATATATTTAACCCAAGATAGTCAAGTCTATGACTTGGAAGGGGTCAACCGGATAATCACTGCATATTTTGTATTGGACAGAAGCCTTACCATCATACCCTACAATGGCTTCTATGCCAGACGTTGACTTTGACTAAGTTTGTGCAGGGTAATTATAAATGCACCCACCAAATGACTTTAAATAAAATGCCTGGAACAGATACTTAAACACACTGGTGCTAGTAAGTCTCAAACATCTTTTAATAACTTAATCCATATTAACCAAATAAAAGTTGTTGAGAAATTTCTCTTTCCAGGTGGGAGGCACATATCACATTTTCAGTTAATTCTGAAACAGAAATAGCAGTGTTACTCTAATACAAAAAATATTTTCAACGTCCTATCTGAAGTGCAGCAACCTGGGCAAACATGGGTGGCATTCCTTGAAGAGTTGAAATAAATGTCACCCAGTATAAAGCTCTGGATATATTCACTTCCAATGAAAAATGAAAAAGACGTAATCTCACAAGTCCATCGGATTTATTGGCCAGGGCAAGTAATTTTTAAAAATGCAAAATCCTAGATCTCTGATGGGAAAACAGTATCAGATAAACACACGACTAAACAACGAAATTACCATCAGGAACTAATGTGCTTAGAAATTTATATAAGTGAACTTATTAAACATTTATTTTCCATTTACCTACTGTAGCAACTTCTTTTTAATCACCATATAGTCTCCCATAATATTCTGATATATAAATGATATACAGGTGAAGATGCTGACACCAGAAAAACTAGATAATGTCCAAAGACCTATCATGCTAAATTTTAAGAAGTTTGGCCATCCAGTTTAAACCAGTGCTGAATAAATTTGGAATATATATATAATATAATATACGTAGTAATGAGAACTATAGCACTATTTTTAAATATTCTTAAAGTAGCATATTATTAGCTACCAACTATTACAAGAAAAAAAATCAGTCTGTTAATAATAGACTGGGAGGGGATGGGGATTTAGCTCAGTGGTTCCAGAGGCTGTCTTGTAAGTGCGAGGACCCACATATCTATCGATCCCAGGTAACCACATACCATACTGGGCGTGGAGACTCACGCCCAGCACAATCAGCACCACATACCACAATGCCGGGCGTGGTGGCTCACGCCTGTAATCCCAGCACTTGGGAGGCAGAGGCAGGAGGATTGCTGTGATGTGAGTTTGAGGCTGAGCTCAGGGCCAGCCTGAACTACAAAGTGAGACCCTGTCTCAAAAAAAATAAATTAATTAATTAAAAAAAAAATAATAATAATAATAATAATAGTAGACTGGGATCTTAAAGTCCTGAAACTGCTGAAAAAAGCAAAGGTCTAAACAGACAACTGTGTCTAATTTCTAGAAGGTCCACCATTCTCCAAAGTTTCTGTAAAGGAAACATGAACTTGCCCACATCATCTGACACTTTTTAAGTATTTAGTGGCCTCTGTCACTATTACCTCTTTTTCAATTAGTTTTTCAAGGAGACATTCCAACAATATAAATATTTTGTCTAATTAAGTGCAGTCCTTACAACACAGAGTGTGCCATCTAAGTCACTTAGGTCATATGCTGCATCATCATCTCTTCAGAAAATGATTTTACATTTTGCATAATTTCATAGTTTGCAAACTTTGTGTTCAAAAACAACAAGCCCCTTAGTGTTAATTATCCTGGTACCTCACAGTTTTAAAATTTTAATGTAATACAAGTAGATATTAATAAAGAATAAAAGTACTTTTATAAAAAATAAAATTTCATAAAATAATCAGAGAATAACATTGTGTCATATACTGGGTATCATGACCTTAAAAGAATGGCCAAAATGTTATTCAAGTACAAGTTATAAACAAGGAAAGATGCTCTTACAAAGAAGAAACAAACAAAAGGAAAAAATTTCTTTTCAATGAACAAAAGAAACTAGTAATAAAAATTAAGCAAATTTTCATTTACCTTAAAATATTTTTGAAACAACAGAATAGGTAATTTGGGATTTCTTTCTTTCCTATATATGCAGGGTCTACCAAAAGATATGTATATACACTTTAGAAGTTCACCATATTAATAAGTATTTGGAAGCTAATGATCACCACTTGAGCACTCCTTATAATTATACGTCAATTGTATTAATCTCATGATGCCTCAAAATTTAGTATGAAAATATTTATACAAGCTTTTCTTCACCTGACGGATACATTTTGGCAGGCTCTGTATTTGTATCGTATCTAGGGCCATAAATCTCCCTCGTAGATTAATTAGTATTCACAGTTAACAAGCCTGAATCTTTCAGAATATATAACTTAAATTCCTAAAACTAAGCACACTCTTTTTTTCAATAATATTTGCTCAATAAATTATAACAGAATTGAAGGAGTTCATTATCCTATCATTCCTCTTGCTCAATGTGCTAAAGCCTTTTTCTCTTTTTCTAAATTTTATTTCTAAGAACTAAATTTACAATGTCAGATAAACTCCTTCACATTTTTCATAGTACACACCTACTGGAATGCATTATTTTACCTTTGCCCAGAGTATCTCTATATTACAAGGGATGAACAAGTAATTATGAAATTTTAGCCATGTGCAAAGGGTATAAAAATTGTCTGTGAACTTAAAATGTATGTCAAAAGCTAACTTAAAAATGTATGTCAAAAGCTACAAATCACTCTTCTAACACATAAGAGGAGCTATCCTTTGATGTATTAAAACATCTTTTGACAAAATTGAACACGATACAAAAACCTCAAAAATTATGCAAATCTTATGATTCAACAACACCACTTCTGTATCGCGACACAGAAAGTTCTCAAGAATCTTCACAGCTAGGTTGAGGATGGAGCTCAGTGGTAGACACTTCTCTAGTATGGTCAAGGCCTTGGACTTGAAACATAGCACATCAATTAAAAGTAAAAGAATATTTACAGAAAGCCTTCATCATATTCTTCAAAAGATCAGAAACTTAATGATCTTTATGGCTTATGTCTAAATGTCCCCTCCCAAATGCCTCATACGGTCACAGGTGAGGCTTTTTCAGAGGTGTCTAGATGTAAAGTATGTGATCCTGGGAATAAGGATGTGTGATTACTAAGTCAGTCTACTGACTGGTTTGGACCCACTGTTATCCGGGTAGCCTGGACAGAGTACATCAGGAAAAGAAAGAAGCTTGCCCTGTCCTTCCTTGCTTTGCTACCTTCTGCCTGCCTTGAACTGTTTGTCTTCTGCAATGCTTATCCACCATGCCACCCTGCCTTGAAGGCAGTCAGCTATTGCCTGAAACCTCTATCAGCTGTGAGGCACATCAACCTTTTCTCGCTTAACTTGGAGCTGTTGGGGATTTTGTCTTAACAACAAGAAAAGTAACTAAAACAATGATTAAATGATTAGGGACAAAAATCATAATCAAGTATGTATATTTTATTGGCACAAGAAAATTATTTACACTTCTTCACTACTGCAGGTAGTGAATATATGAAAATTATATAATGAATATCTAACAATGAAATGTCAAGTAAGAGCGAACGTGCCCAGACAAATATGATTTTATTTTCTGGTTTGATGATTTTATTTTTCAACTTTTCTCCATTGAATGTGTTTCAACTTCAACTTTAAAACAAACTATAAAATTTTTGTTTAGTTTAGGGAAGGAGGCCAAATGCTTTGAAATAATAAACTACTTCCCAATTAGTGAAGTCTGTCTCCTCTCCAGGAGCTTGTAAGTGTCTGTCAAATTATTGTAACTACTCTTGCTATAACAAAACTTATTTTAAAAACACACCAAAAAGGGTTAAAACTAATTGGGCTATAGTAATTACCACCATAATTTAGTTTTGCAAATACTGCTTTTATAATGTATGAAATAAAAGTAATTTTCAATTCACTTGAAAATGTATTTGAATTATTAAAGCAGATGTACTTTATGAGAATATATCATAAAACTAAATATTATTTTGGTTCTTATATTTCTGAACAGAAGCACAAGAAAATATAGTGCAAACTCAAAGTTTTAAAGTTCAAGTAAAATGCCAAAAGTAATTTCTGCATTAAATAACTCGTTACGGGTCTCGAAATAAGGAAAATATATTTGATTAAGGTGAATAAAATAAAAAGAACTCCTAACTTTACACTTAATTTCTAAAGTGTCATATAGTAAAAAAGCAGAAAAATTATTGCACAATTACCCATATGTGTTATACATGTTAAAAAATGAAAAGAACTGGTTGGATATTCAACTGAGGGAAAAGAAACCTGGTAATTTTAAAAGAGTATCTTCTCTCATAATCATTCAGATTTTCCCATCTTTATATATGCAGTTATGTATGCAAATATTCAATAAACATTAAGCAATGGTAACTCAGATTTTTCAGAAGACAAAATTTTTAAATGGAACCTGCAAACGCTATTTCACAATCTAAATAAAATAATTTTCAAGTAGTAGGAAATAACTGTTTTTGAAACTGCTCAATGCAATCATTTCATTATATTTCTTTTTAAAGTTATTTATTCTATAAAATGTGTTACAAATCTAGAAAGAATAACCTTCTAGTAAAGGTGTACAAATAATTAAGAAGTAATCTCCAGAAAAAATTAAAACTAATAAAAATATTAAGTCTAAATGTCAAAAGGCACACTTATTTCATCCATTTAAAGGCACACTAAGAATATACCTATGAATATATATAACTTTCAATATTTAATAAGCACCAATCTGATTGAAGAAAGAAATCATAATCTCAGAAAAGTGCCATGTGGCATTTTTAACTTGATCACCATCTTGGTGATGCTATGTCTCAGAGCAGATCACCTCCAACATTAGAAATCTGACCTTCTAGAAAACTGACAAAGTTTATAGCGAGAAAAAATGAGTTTTTATGTGTCTTCAAAAGCGAATTCTTATGACAGTAAAAGTCATTCTGTATTATTGATTTGCTAACCAACTTTTTTACAGCCAAATTACAGACAAGCTTTCTAGAAAAATATCTAAGCAGACTTATCATAAGATATAATAAAAATAGGCTTGAATTTATGACAGTCTAGAATCTCTTTACAAACTTTATATATATATATATATATATTATATATAATATGATTTTTAAAGTCGGGTCTTCTTAAAGTGTTCACTATCCTAACACTGACCTTTTACACTGCAACTGACCCTTCTGATACATTTGTCAAAATTCAATTTAGTTACAGCTTATACCTTTCTAGGAAATTATTTTGATGGTTATTTCTAGTTTCCATCATTCTAAAGCCAAATGTATAATGTATGGAAAAAGGGATTATTTTTTTATAAAACCATCTACAAAAATCAATTAGAATATTCAAAATATTCTGTTCTCACAAATGAAAATAAGTTACTTACTGAAATGACAGTCTTCCATTTCACTGCCTTAAAAATTAAGCTGGCATGAATAATAGAAGTGTTTTTGGACTAGATATGCTTAGCATTCAAATATATTTAAAACAAAACAACTACTAATCCATAATTAGATTCCATGGATGTAGTCTATAGAAAACAGGTTTTGTTTTTATTTTCTGAGAGCAATATTAATGATCTGAGGTCATAAAACTTACAATAGCATAACTTATAAATTAATGCATAACTTATAAATTAACCTCCATATGAATATGTTCACCCTGAGCTTAAGCTATCATTCACTCAGCAAATCCTTACTGTGGCTACATTGTGTCAGACCATCATTATTCCAGGTATTTAGGGATAAATTAGGCAACAAAGCAGATAGTCCTCTTATTGCAAGCAATATTTTCACTAGAGTGAAAAAAGTAATCATCAAATAAATATAGAATTGGTGGTAGAATCTATAATGAAAAGTAACCAAAGATGGAAGTCACTAAGGATGAGGAGGGGAACAACTTGCTCATGATGAGATGATGTTTAAACCAAATCAGAAGACAGGGAGGAGCCTGTGGAGATAAGAATCTACAACCATCCAAGCAGCAGGCACAGTAATACCTTGAAGGGACTATGCTTGACCTGTGCAGAGAGTAGAAAGGACAGCACAACCACAGTGCACAAATAAATCTGCATTATTCAGCAATCTGCATTATTCAGCAATTAAAGAACTACATCCTAAAGTTCACCCTAAGTGTTCCATGATATTTATATGACCCAAACATACAAACACAGTGTCTGACTTCACACTTGAATATAATCAAGAAACACAGAGATAAATGCTACAAGATGTTTCAGCTGGATTTCAAAGGGGGGGCCAAAAGCAAACTCTACTTCAAGAAGATAAACCAAAACCTCAAAAAGTCTACAGTTGAAGAAATGTAACAAATGCTCTTGTCCACTTAACTTTTTCTTGCTCAGATGCAGAGAGATGAAGCACATTTTACTGGGGACAAAGTTGGTGGTGGGAAGGCTAAGAACTGAAAACATTTCTATCAGGAGCCAAAACACTGTTGTACGCCTCTAATAACAAGACTGGGGGCACCTAGCTGAGCCACTACACCTCTGGATTGGCACTTCCGCTCCCCCATCATCTTCAACCCAAACTGCATGTCAGCCCTCTAAATGGTCTTCCTACTAACAGCTACATTTGGGCTCTCTTCCATTCTTTCTTTGAAACTCAGAGGTATTTTCTTATCAGTCCTCTACTTAATAACCTACAGTTTCTCTATAGAATGAAGAAAAAGTTACTTTATAAGAAGTGAGAGCTTTACAGCTTGGTTCCCAGCTCCATCGTAGCTTCAATTCACTGCCACTCCACCAAACAAATAATAAGCGTGATCACAACAGACTCAACATTCTTGCAAACATTCAGTACACACTCCTGCCAGAAAGTGCTGCTCCAGCTGCATCTTTCTGAACCCTTTCACTTTCACCACATGCCAAATTTTTGCACCTTGTTCCCGGTTCAATGTAAATTCCACCTAATCTATGATGAGTTAGTCAAATATTTGTCCTTATCATTCACTTCTTCCTCCGTGTGCATCTTAAACTTCATGTTTGCCTCAATCAGAGAACTTATCATAATCCTCCCTAAACTATCACTGCACATCTGCATATAAACTCTCCAGGTGGAAGATTTCAAGTCCTTAACAGTAAAGTTCATATACAACTTTTTTCCATCCACTCCCAGTCCGGTATACAGTAGAGCTTCAGTTAATCTATTCTTAATTCTCATTTAAAAATTACAATTATTTCTTCACGTTCGGAGAAAATAAAGGAGCTATTCCTTGAATGAAAATTGCAGTACTGTTACCAAGTGAATTATACAGGCATTACTAGGGTCTTCAGCTATTCAAGTAAGTCCAAAATCATTTGCTGCATCATTATTCATTTGCTGAATAAGCAGCAAAATATTTAAAAAGCACCTACAAAATATGAGTTCTTTTGACCCTAAAACTTAAAGATGAATTGAGCAACGCAAAGCATAAAGCTACCTAAGAACACAGTAGCAAGGAATACTAACACAATTTATTTAGCAGCTATTTACTAAGTGACTACCATAACCTACACACTCTTACACTGATGACTGAAAAAAGAAAAGTCAACATAGTGAAAAGGGCAAACAATTTAAATGTAATATTCTTAAGTGCAAAATTTAGCCTATAAATCACGGTTTACATAAGCATGCCCAAACTATTGAAGGCCAAATACAATACCTAATTCTAAGTTCAAATCTAGAAAACTATCCTGCCTTAATTGTGGTTATGTAGTAACTTTTCTCCCCATATTGCTTTTGAATGTTAAAAAGGCTTTCTTTATTCTCAATAACTATAAACTGCTCACATAGAAAATTTGAGTTCCAGACACATGAATACATTCCCGGATTTGAGATAAGTTCTATCCATGCACAGGTTGTTTTAGTAATTAAGGCACCAACAACCCTGCCAACATGAATAAAAAAAGGAAGAATTTATTAAAATGGTGTTATATCAAGGGTGTTATGTAGGAACAGTGGATAGTTGTTTACTTTATCTTGCAAGATCACAATTTTTAAAAAATGAAAATACAGCAAAAAAGAGTTTCAGTTAGATATTAAAGGATTTGTAAACACTGATTCAACTACCAAGTTGAACTCATTAATTTCATCTGCAAAGTTTGAATGTAGAGGTAGCACACTTTCTTTTAAGAGTTTACATCAGTGCAAGCAGATGCTCAGATAACCTCTTAATCTTTCTTTTGTATATGAAATTACATCTTATATAATCACTTGCATGTATGTAGAAAAATACAAAGTTGTCAACTCTGAATTAAAAGAAATAATATACTCAAATATTACCTAGCATAAAATCTGATTTAATATGCCCTTAGACATCTGAGGCTTCCAAAGATATTACAATTCTTTGTAAATCAACATTACTGAAATAAAATACCAAATAATCTGCGCTGATTAATAAATTCACATTGCCTATTTATTCAAAACTCAGAGCTTCATATAAACACTATAAAATATCTTTGTTTAAACAAGAGCCTATAGATAAATTTAAAAGAAACATTTATATTTACTTATGAATAATGTGCCCCCAACAAACACTGGCATTAAACCGTTATATTTCTTCTAACTTTGTAATTATTATCTCTCACTCAGAATAACTTTGATATCATTACATATGTATCTGTTTAGCAACAACAACAAAAATCTACTTATTCTATAACTTTTCATAAATTATAAGTATTCCTGTACCCGCTAAACATATAAATGTTTTATAATAATGATAGTCACAAATATATTTCTTATTCTTTCACTCATTTATTTAAAACATGATTTCTGAGGGTCAGTGTCTAACCACTGTGCTCATATCCAGGCTCAGCTGTCCTCAGACAGAGATGCACAGCATCACAGTCTCAGCACCCACACTGGAAGTTCCAAGGAGAAGCAACAGCAAGATGTTACATAAACCCAGTATCTAAAGAACCCAAAGATGCAAGCAGGTTAAGGATGAGGAAGTACGACAGATAGAGTAGATAACTATATAAGGAATATGCTGCCATTAGAAGAACACTTCTCAGATTTCCTTTCTTTTTTTCCTTTCTGTTTGGAATAAATACAATTTCTAAAGGTGAAAAACTCATTACTGAAATAACAGCAAAAGTTTGATGCTAAGGATAGTGGAAAGAAGACAGTACTCAAATTCCTGATGACATACACTGGTTACCTACGCACTAACTGTCTTTACTCATCTTACATGATAGAAGATAAACCCCTTTATTTAACTCAGTGCTAGCAAGATTTTCAACTACTTGGAGTCAGAGGACATTTTTACCAGTAAAAGAAAGCAATAATAAAGAGACTATTTCAGTTGAACTACACAAAATGAGTTACACTTTCTTGATTTAGATATAAACTAGTCCTTCTTAATTAGAAGAAATCAAAGTAATTTTGAATTTGCATTTCCAGAATTTATCTACAAGTTTGAGTAGCCTGGATTACTTTAATAAGCATGGCCAAATCACTGTGAGGCAGGCAAACTGCGTGTGGCACACTGGTTGAAGAAGTAATCATGACCTGTTATTTACAAAAATCTCATTCTCGCACACTAACCAGTTCCCAAAGCCCTGCACATTGTGACTTCTCACAATAACTCGAGCAAGTTTTCACTAAGGGTGGTCTAGACATGATGCCAGGCTAAGAATTGGAAATTACATAAAGCACAGTCACCTCTGAGCTCTCTGCTACCATGTCTTTCACAGTAGTCTATTCTCTATATGGCAGAGCAGTGGTGGCAAACGTGTGGCACACATGGCACAGTGGGCTGTTTGTATCATTGAAAATTCTAAAAGGTTCACCATCACTGCTATTGAGCGTCCTTTTCTTACTTTTACTTGATCCAAACTTACTCTACAGAGCCTGCTTCTCTTCCTGTCTTTGCTAAACGTAAAACCTTGT
The DNA here is from genome assembly GCA_004026965.1 of Petromus typicus. Classification (NCBI taxonomy): domain Eukaryota; kingdom Metazoa; phylum Chordata; class Mammalia; order Rodentia; family Petromuridae; genus Petromus; species Petromus typicus. The sequence goes on along the minus strand of PVIR01006681.1, from coordinate 47,109 downwards.
TACACTTTGCACTTGTCTTGACTGATTGTTTGTTCAGGCCTGAAAGAACCTAGGAACCAGCACCCAAAACCTGGTACCATATTTGGCACAAGTAGCCAGGAGGTAAGGACCTTTCAGGCACATTTTTGTTGTTGTTTGTTTTTCTCTAAAATTTTTGGGGGGCCGGGGAGTTAGCTCAGTGGTTCCGGCGCCTGTCTTGCAAGCGCAAGGGCCCGGGTTCAATTCCCCGGTAACCACATACCTATACTGGGTGTGGAGACTCACGCCCAGAAGCAATCAGTACCGCATACCACAGTGCCGGGCGTGGTGGCTCACGCCTGTAATCCCAGCACTTGGGAGGCAGAGGCAGGAGGATTGCTATGACGTGAGTTTGAGGCTGAGCTCAGGGCCAGCCTGAACCACAAAAGTGAGACCCTGTCTCAAAAAAAAAAAAAAAAAAAAAACCTAAAATTTTTGGATAAGGTATTTTTTTTTCATTTGTTTGAGATTGTTTTGTTTTGTTTTTCCCTTTCCCTCTCTCTCTCCTAGCCTGGGGAACTGTGAAAGCTTTCTCATGTTTCTAGGAACTGTTTCCTACCTTTTCACACCATGTGGGACGAGGGAGGGGAGATTACAGCTCTGTATTTTTACCAACAAGTAAGATGAGTTCCATAGGTCTGCCTCAAATTCATTTTCCCTTTTCTTTCTTCTCTTTCCTACTTACAGTCACCCACTGAAGGACAGGAGTCAAGAAAGAGCAAGGAGAGAGCCTGTTATTAGCCACAGGCAGAATATATCACTCAGGTTCTATATGGGTGACCTATAGTTTAATATGCCCTTTTGTTCTCTGGTCTCTGTTCTCCAGGACACTTTGCTCAGCTTTCTTACTCTTTAGATTGAACTGGTCATTGGTCATGGTCTCCTGCTTAAATCAGCCACTTACTCCAATTTACCCCTTTTCTGCTTAAAGTTTCATTTGCACTTTTCCCAATGATGGCTTTTTACTGATATCATAAGTGAGTTGTTTTCTCAGGGCCCAATTTCAACCCAGTACACCTTTCTAACGTTTTTGGCAGACATTTTAGTTCATCATTTCAGTTCACCTTATGGATGGGCTGCTGAGGTTCATCACATGGGCTGACCAAATGGATTCTGCCATGTTTTTGGCCATTTTATTTGATCATAAGAGTTGATCACATGGGAAACAGCACAGCAAGTACCAGTTCCCACTCTTAAGGTTCCCTGAGATTATATAAAGACTTGCATTACTCCTGCTTCTTTGATGCATATTGCTTCAGAAGCTGCCACTCTTGTAAACATGTGATTTCCTAGATCAAACTCTGTAGGCAGGACATCGATGACTTGCCCCTCTGAGTCTCTGAGGAGGTGTGGTTCATTGATGGAAGTAGCTTTGTCCAAGAAGAACATGAAAAAGTAAGTTAAGTAGTTGTCAGTTTTCAAGGTCAAAGACATTCCTGTAAGTACTTCTGCTCAAAAGCAGAACAGAAGTAACTCTTACTCAGGCACTGATATCAGGAGAAAGCAAAAAGCTAAATATATGTACATACAGATTCCAAATATGCCTTTCTGACACTATATGCCATGTAGCTACATGGAACAAAAGGGGCTTGCTATATAAGAATCAAACATCTATGAAGTACAAGCAGGAAATTCTACAATTCCCAGAGGCAGTCTATCTTTACAAGTAGTTCAGTATTATTCAGTGAAAGGGACACCAAAGAGACAGGTCTAAAATCTCTTTAGGAAATCAAAAAGCTGACAGGTAGGCAAGCAGAGCAGCCTACAGCCCCTCAAAAACCTAGCCTTATTTCCAGTTCCTAAGTAAGATAAATTATTGAGAACCTGAAAGACATAGCTTCCAGCTACAAACAAGTAAATGAGTACTTGTATTGAGGCTCCTGTTTTTAATTAGAATCATAATGTGGGCAGTCTTGCTACAGCTATGTCTCTCAGGCTCTCAACAATTTACCTAACATCCTTTCTTGTCATACTTTCTCTTCCACAAGAAGCATGGAAATTTAATGTGTTCCTTTTACTTGGAGTCTACATTCCATCCTCATAGTAAAGTTATTTCCTTTCTCCCAGCAAACAGATAGGTCAATAGTCACCAACTCTTTTCTCCATTGTCTTCTGACAAGTTTTTCTTCTGGGACCCAGCCTGTGAACTACAGCATCCCCAAGTAGCTGGAGAGCACAGTCCCCATACATAGTGCCTTCAACACCTTCTAGCACACATAACTATACGAAGACAAAGACCTCCACTCTATCAAAATGTTGGTGGATATGTGTGTCTCAGGGAGAAACCAGGCAGGAAACTAGGAAGGCTGAGGAAGTAGGAGAGACCTATTAATTACAAAAATCCAAGACACATGCACAGACCAGTTTCCAAAGCTCTGCAAATGGACTTCTCACAAGAACTTGAGGTTTTTAACAGAACAGCCTACACATGGCACCAATATGAGGCGTGGGAAATACAAAAAAGAACAGGCACCTTTAAGCTTTCTACCACCATGTTCTTTCACAGTAGCCTACTCTCATGCCACAAAGCATAGTTCTTTCCCTATTTTTTCTCAGCCCAAATTCACTCTACAGAGCATGTTTCCTGTCCTACCTTTATTAAATGTAGAACCTTGCTACCATTTGCACTTATCTTGACCAATTCTTTGTTCGGGACAGAAAACCATCTAGAAAACACCTCTACAAATAGACTCCAGCACCCCAAAACCAGTAACAATTCCTTTCAGAGTACATTTATTGCACAGTCTTTATAATATTTTTCATTATTTTCCTAAATGGAACCTTCAATCCTCTAAACCTATAAAAAATTTATAGCATGCTAGGTATGTATCATGCATAAAGGTAATAATATACACACAAAAATAGCTAAAGTTTGGGAAGAAAGAGATATGGAAGAATGAAGAAAAATAAGGAAAGAGAGGTCTGACTTTTAAAAGTATAAACTGTGTTTTTCAATTCTGTGAGCATTTCAGAAAGTATTTTGAGATAAAACTATCAGCAGATAACATTATATCACTAGATATTTTATATAAGGAAGACTGTACATATACCTTTGATATCAATGACTTGGTTCTAGAATTTTTTCCAAAGTAGAAAGATGCATATCTTGACAAATGTTTTGTATATAATTTGCCACTGGCATAACTATATAATTATCATATGCCACTTATGTCTTATCTCTAGTAATCTAAGATAATGATTATTCTTCTCTTGGACAAATTCTAAACATGTACTGTTCTTTGGATAATTTCTGTTGTACAATGCTGAAAAGATTAATTTCTATCACCATCAACTCAATGCACCACATATATTGTTTCTGCCTTTTTTGTTCAAATATATTTCACTGTGGCCATTCAAAGGAAAATAACACATTCCAATAACATTTGAGTTCCTCTCAGTTACCCTTTCAGTGGTTCAGAGTAATGATAGAGTAAAAAATCACATTCTTCACAGGCCCTTTTTCCCCCATTTGGTAGAATTTCAATTTCAAATCTCCTTTGCCAAAAAGCAGTGGGTAATGTCTAATGTTCTTCTGCAACAGCAGCTTACTTTGGAGGGACAGAAAGGGAAAGTCAGGAGAAATCACTCATTCCAATTTGTAAAGAATCAATATATAGTATAAACAATCTCTTGCATTATTTCCCCAAATAGAACTAAAGGGCTATAATACATTGTGGTGCAGGAAGAGATTACAAATATTACAATATCCAAGTACAGCTAAGGGCTAAAAAGGTGAAAAATCCTCAAAGTTATCTAGCCCTAAATTTTCCCTGATAGCCAGAGAAATATAACTACATTAGGCATAAAATGTTTAATTTCTATGTTTCTTAGCATTATGCATTGGTAAAGTCTTTCTCCATAGGACAGATAAAAAGCTACATTTTTTTTCTGAGACAAGAATGGTATAAAGAGTATAGTCAGATAACAGAATGCTTTTTTTAAAACCACTATTCAAAAACAAGCTATAACAATTCATGTAATCTGAAATGAATATTCAGAAAATAGTAAGCCCTTATTTATAACATCACTTCAATTTTAATTTTTATCTGCAGTTATCTCTTTTAAAACAAATGGATCCAGGGTCCTTATGTGATACAAAGTCCTTTTTCCGAGGCCCATTTTTATTTCATTATCTTTTAGGTGCACTAAAGATTGAGTTTACAATAAACTGAACAGACAGTGTACAAAAGGCTTTTAGAACTATACCATATGGTCCAGGGAAGGGAACAATCTGGACGATCCCCATTTCAATCTGCAAGCATGTCCACCTCTATAACACATTATACCACTGCAGTAAAATATTAAGATGGAAACGTAAAAGCAAAAATAGTCTATCTTTAGCACTACCAAGCAATGACACTTCCGAAAATTTACTGATAAAGTTAATAAACGCTTGCTTTAATTCACATCATGAGATTTGGGGGGATGCAACACGCCAGGCATATAAGCCGAAACAACTATGCAGCAAAAACAGTATTTCAGCAGGGATATGTGTGGGTATTTAACTTATGCTTCAGAAATTTAGAAGGAAAAGAAAAACACTTTTACAGGGGCATATTGGCAGGGGCTGATGTAACAGATGACACATTCTTGGAAATCAAATAAAAGCAATAGGGAAATATCCATTGTTTCCTGGTGAAGGCCTAATCACATGGACACAGCTGGAACCAATGCAGATCATTCATTAATAAAATTGTATTGTAGTAGCCACTTTTTGATGCATTTCAATTGCTGCAATAGCAAATTCCTGAATTTCTTTGTTCAGTGTTAGTAAGATTGTTTTAATGGGAAATGTGACAGGATTCAGGAAACAGAAGGAAAAAAATCCTTTTTCATACTAAAAATGAGACTAGTTTAAAAAGCTAAATGTCATTTTACCTTCATATCTACTTACACTATCAGCAGTTTAAAATATGCAGTGTAAACCTGAAAAGGGGGAACTCATATGGTACTACAGATAAAAAGTGAGCAGTGAGAGATGCCACGAAAAACATATAACATACTTGTGAAAGTATTTTACAAAATGATAACATAAGATGTTAGGGTGGAAAAAATTAAAATGCATAAAAAAATTACGTGAAATCAAACAACACAATAAACAAGTATCCTTTCATGAAACTATCAAATTTGTACCCTGAACTGGTGTGTGATATGTCTATGGGAAGATTACTCATATTTTTAACCACATAAACTTAGAAATCATTATTTGTAATAGTGTTATTTCATATCAAACAAGATATTAGGTCACTCACCCAAGGTTATGTAAGAAAGCTGTATTTAAAACTTGGTACTTGGCCTGATAAAATCCTAGTTAAAATAATATTTATCACATTTTGCTATTATCTAATAAATTTGTTTTTCCATGTTTCAACACTCAGTTACTCTATACTGCTAGAAAACCATACACCAAACTATAAAGCTACAACAGCTTTTTAAAATGTTTTGCAAATTTTTAAAAGTATGATGTAACAGATGACACATTCTTAGAAATCAAATAAAAGCCATAGGGAAGTACTCATAGTATTTACTGAATTTATCACCTACAAAAATGAAAAGCTTAACAACAGTTACAAAATCTGCTTAAAGATTACAACTCTTAAATATGGTATATTTCTCCTACCTTTGTACATTGCTGGAATAAAAAAATAAGTAGTGCAATTCATGTTGCATTTTGAAAAATACATATGTACCATGAAAAAACAAAGGGCTTAATGGCAAATGAAAATTATAACACTGCAGAAAATGTATTTAAAGTCAAAAATAAAATTTAATATGCAATAAGCATTATTTAATATATGTGAGAATAACAAATATACATCACTTCTCCATATAGAATGTATTTATTTTGTATCACAAACATACACTAATATAAAATTAAATGAAAAAAAAAACAGCATGTTTTTGTTCATGTTATATTTAATCACCAATGCTAATATTATAAGATCCTAGTAGAGAGTATTCAAGACATTCATGAACTGGACCAAAAGAATTGAGTTCCATTGGCATCCCTTCACAATAAAGTTTAAAACATTAATCTAAAGATTCAATTAACATAACCCAATAGGCATGTCACTCTGACTTTTCTAGCAGTTCTTCAAGAAAAGGAGGGAGGGGCTTAAGTACTAGTTTTTAAAAACAGCTTGGAGGAAATTTAAAACTGTAGTATTTATTACATGTGCATTATACATAAAAAGCAATTTAAGTAGTTGTTTGTTTTGATAAAGTAATGAGCCAATATGTTGCTGAACCTGTCTTGAATGAGCAAAAATAACAGGTGAGTTTATTTAATGCATACTTCTAATATATCTGTTCTGAAAAAACGTTTAATGATTTTAAAGAATTTCTAAATAACACATTGGGGGCTGTAAACTGTGCAATATAATTTTAATATATTGTCAGTATATATAAATATATATCATATAGAAATGTTCACCTTAATAATTCTAACACACATCATTGCTTAATTTCTTTTCAGTCACATTTATTTCACTGTTTCAAAAATACTTAAGTTCTTTTTTTTTTCCTCCCAAAGTAATTTTTTTATGGCCAAAAAGAGTGGAACTTTATAAAAAGCCATTCAAATTAATATCAATCTCCTGAAGGCATTCTACTTAACTATTCTTGATTATAAAATACCAATTATTAAAATAATTACTTCAAAGTAAATCATTTAGGTTTGGTTGATATAACAGAAAATACATTTGTGTTTTGAGGAACATTCTATGAAATTTCACAGAATGTTTGTTCATAATGAAAAATCTAGTCTGCTCAAATCTTCTCCACATAAAACTCTTGGTACCACATTTTCACACAACCACCACTGGTTCACTTAACTACACTGAGAACTGGAAAACTTATGCACTTATGCATTTTACCCTGCATTTCTATTTCAAAGGAAACAAATTTAAAGGCACATGCTTTATTTTCACGGAAACTCACTTGCTTATCTATCAACATTTACCAGACATTCTAAAAATGAGTATTCAATCTGTAAAAGATAAATTACCCTGAGTTTTAGACAAAAATAGAAAACAATGGCAGACTTTTTGATATCAACAAGAGATATCTTGGCATAAGAATCCATATTATACAAGTAAATATTACAGAAAAGTTTCCATTTAAGTAATAAGCTGCAAAGCAGAAAAGATTCGCACCAATCAAAAAATACTATGCCAACAATACCAAAGTTAGCAATATCCAGAGGGGGACATTTTTCAAAGTGTAGTAAAAATGCAACTGTGAAGGAAATCTTTAAGAAAGCTGGAAAAAAGGCAAATTTAGTACAAGCTTCTATTAGGAACAATGCCATTTACTAAACGTAGAAGTTGTAAGAACTGTGTGTCTTTTTCAAAAATATTCCTCCCCCCATAATGGTAGTCTGCATGAAAAGTGGAAGACAATTACCTAAGCAGAAAAGACCAAGGTTGCTTGCCTTCCTTTAGCGCTACTGTGAGGTAGACCCTCTGTTTCACAAAAGCCACTGCCAGAATCAAGCTACACAAAACATTTTGGCCGTAAGCCTGTAACAGTGCCAGGCTGTTTGTTATTTTTGTGCTAGACTCCCTCAATTGAGACAGTGTGGGACTGTCACTTTGATGCACATAGAGAACAAAGAATAATATAGTATATGGCAGGGGTGGGGGATGTCCCTTTAAAGTCAGGTTAGCATTTTGTTTTCTTTGACAGGTCTTGAAAAAATCCAAGAAACAAGAGTGATGCTGAGGAATGTGTCAAATGCCTAACAAAAATAAACACTGAGTACGATATTATTGACAGTTTAAGAGCCACATGAGAGACTAGCATTTCTAAAAATCAGACTTACAAGGGGTCTAACATATGTAGCTTTTTTTTTTAGTCTAATAGTATGAAGACAGATTATAAAATCTGGCTAACGGAGTACTACTGTATGATAATTTTTAGATCACTACACAGAAGCAAATGTATCAGCTGTTATTTTGACCTTGACTTCTATAGAAATAACTTGAATAAAATATTCTAACATTTGAATCTGAATATTTTTTGCCTCCACATGGAAAGGCATGATAAATGATAAGAAAAATATGTTTGAAAGATTAAGCCTCAAATCATCTAGAAACTTGCTACAGACAAACAGGAAAACTGTTTGTTCTATGCTAGTTGGTTCTGTGCTAGAAGCAAAGCTAATACAAATGAGGAAGCCAAGTGTGTGCTGTTTCAACCTCCAACTAAATATACTATGAATAAAAACACCAATAAGCCATTATCTACTAGAGTATGACCTTTTTCTCTCTAATACACAGCATAAGTAGAGATGGAAGTCCATTTCCTAAACACCAAATGAAAAGAAAGAATGAACTGTGACAAGGCCGGATCCCATGCTGGCATACTTTACACTAAGCTCAGCATCATCTAGAAGCAGCATACTTGTCCTCACCAATCAGAGGGAAAAGTTATACAACTAATACAGTGTAGATAGTGCTAAAGCTCTACTAAGGTCTTTCCTCCTGCACATCTCCATTGAATCAACTGTTAAAAGAAGGCCAGTGGCTGCTACAGAAATAGCACTGAACTGAAGTATCGGCCTCAGATGTCACACATGGAGACACAGAGCATTTACCACCTGAGCCTATCTAATTTCCAACAAAATGATCCCCTGCCCAGTTTCGTTCACAGTCACAGAATCTGATAACAAGTCATTCAATCAGTATTGGGAAAAGTGGAGGGAGCAGGGAGGATGTAGGGGAGAAACAGTAAGAATAGGAGCCAAACTCCAAACAATATCCATGCTTCTCTTATTATTCAAATTAGTGCCAGTGCCTGACACTTTATGATGACAAAAGCTGCATGCAAGGGTTCAGGTAAAATGATTTACTTTGGGCAGCATAGCTAAGTCTGCCATGTAATTAAAGAATGCATTATTTTGCTCCTCACTGTTCTCCTTTTACATGTTCCTTTCTTTCCTCTAGGATATACTGCTGATGCTATTACTGCATAGGACACTGATAGTTGTAGGCAAAGCATTCATGTACTGCCAAAGAAATCTAAAGAATGATGTCTGGCTGGCAATAGTTCAACAAGGAATATGGGGCAGAAACAGAAAGCAAAAGAATGAAAGGTGTAGAAGAAGCCAAGCAATAGGCTGTTTTTTCCTGTTCATTAATGGTACCGATGAAATGGGGAGGGGGGTCTGGAAAAAGCAGCCAACCTAACTCAATTACAAAGAAAGATTAAAGGAGTTAAATGTGTATAACTTGGCTGACAACCAAGAAACAATATGAGAGCTGTCCACAACTCTCCAAAGTATATACATAAAAAGAAGAGTAGGGAATTTTCATCTAGTAGAGAAGTATGAATATATGAAATAATAATGAGGTACAATAAAAATAAAGAAAACTGACTTCAAGCAGAAGGAAAATAATCTGGTAAAATTTAAGAAAGGCTGCTTTCTTCCATTTGGAAAGATCTTACTGATTCACACTGGAATAAACAATACATGACAGGAAATGCCACACACTGCCAGGAAACTGAATTGATGGAGATGTAAAAGTGAAGTCTCATTTGCTTACCTGATGGTCTGAATATACTGGTATCTCTGTACATGTCCAATCTAGCCTAATTCAATGACCTATGAGATTCTAAAGGACACAGTTATTAGCTTCAAAATAAACAGTCAGAATTCTGAACTTAGCTTGGACAAAACTTGACTTAAATGCTCTAGTTTTGTTTTGGATATTTCTTTTTTTTTTTTTTTTTTTTTCAGGTTTTTTGAGACAGGGTCTCGCTTCATGGTTCAGGCTGGCCCTGAGCTCAGCCTCAAACTCACATCACAGCAATCCTCCTGCCTCTGCCTCCCGACTGCTGCACTGTGGTATGTGGTACGGTTGCTGCTGGGCATGAGTTTCCATGCCCAGTATAGTTATGTGATTACCGGAGATCGAACCCGGGCCCTTGGGCTTGCAAGACAGGCACCAGAACCACTGAGCTAGATCCCACAGAAATATCCCCTGTTTTTGGATATTTCAAGACAGAAAAAAAGTCACCCAAGAATTGAGAGTACTCAGTAATTCCATGGCTACATTTAAATAATAAAAGCTTTTTCAGTCTTCCCTAGGACCTCCTCAATCAATTATAAATAAAAATTAATAATGATAATTCAGATTAGCAAGCTGCAGTGGAGTCGGTCTACAAACCTAGCATTCGAGAGGCTGAGGCTGGAGGCAGGAATCACTAAGAGTTCAAGGCCAACCTGTGCTTTACAGTAAATTGAAAACCATCCTAAACTACATAGGGTGACCTTGTCTCAAAAATAATAATAGTAACAAAAATAATAATTCAGATTATAAGTGCTTAACTTTGGTTGGTGGATAGCCTTCACAAGTCTATACTCCTACACCATATCTGTAAAAATTTCTGAGTTTATCAAAGTGGATATCTTTCTGGGAAAAGGGTCAACAGTTTTTGCAATTTGCAAGAAGGTCCATAATCCCCCAAAAAGTAAAGAACCACTCCTGAAGAATGTCTAAAATCTCAGAGGCAAGTTAGAATGAACTTGGATAATCAGTCCAGCTTTGGGGTTTCTACTCTAAGGAAACAAATGAGGTACAGAAACACTTCCAGTTCTGGGACAAATACCTTAAGACCAAGAACAATACATCAGATGGAATATTCCTTAATTCACATATCTCTATGCTCCTGCCAGCTGTGAAAAGTTCTGAAGAGAACTAAGATGTTAACATATGCCAAATGGTGAATATTGCAACATTTTTGCCTTGCATATATTAAAATCAGGATCCATAGATATTATCAATACTGATAGGATCAGAAATAACATAGTAGTGTGTCCAAACAATGACCACATGACAAGCAAAACAGAAGGAGCAAAAAAATAGCTTATACAACACAAAATTATATGCTAAACCAAATACATCTCTTAAAATAATAACTCAAACAGCATCAGAAGAAATAAGGCTCGAAAAACTTCCAGTCACCAACTTAGAACAATATAGTCTCTAGAAGGAGACTGAAAAGACAGAAATCAAGTAAAGGGAGAGAAAAAAATTATCTTTTGAGATGGTCCAATTCAAATTATGGTCTGGAGCACATTCTGTCGAAAACAATCTATTTAGACATTCACCTACTGAGTAGCTACCTGCCATTGCAAAGCCTTGTCCTGCTAGAGCTTAACTCTGGGGGATGTAGAAGGATGGAGGAGACAAGTATCCCAGCAGTATCATTTCAATCTCTAACCCATGATATGAAAGAAACAAACAAGATGATGTGATCACCACATGAGATGAACACACTAATGCTCTTTTCAGAGATCATCACTCCAGTTCTCAAAGTCAGAGTTTTAGACAATTAAAACCAGGAAAAGAGAAAAGGAATAGCAAGTTGATACTTGCATTTCCCAAGGTGAAAACAGGACATTCTGCATCTGAAAGACAATGTATCACAACTTTATTGACTACATACTTCAAAATTACTTCCAGAATGACTCCGGATTTTATGATACACACTCTACCTTTAGAGGATAAGCTTGAGAATAAATAACTGAATGGCATTTCTGTATCTTTCAAAAAAGTGTGTAAGGACACTGAATATTTTATACTCTTAATATAAAGAAACACATTCTACCCAAATTCCTATCAAGTTCCATTCAATACTAAGTATTTTGGTTTCTGTTCCCACAAACAAATCTGATCAATTTCTATTATCAAATAAAGAAGGCACAGCGGTGCAACTAAGAGACCTACTAATCCTGACCTTACGAAGTGTGTGCCTTTTTTTTTACCCCAGCCTATATCAAGGTTAGTCTAAGTGAAAGTGATAGTGTCTTGCCCTGTGATGGTGAACCTTTTAGAGCTTTCAATGACATAAACAGTCCACTGCAGCATGTGGGCCACAGGTTCACCCCACTCATCTACCTTAAGGATTTCTCAGCTTCTTCTTTGTTCACTTGAGCCACTCACTCAAGAGGAAGATGCTTCCAGCTGCAATACTGCAAGAACATTCAAGCAGTCCTACGGCACAGTCCATACATACTCTTGCCAGAGAGCCAGAGTCACCTCAGCAGCTATGTGAGCGAGTGATCTTCTCAGCAGATCCTCTAAGCCAACCAAACCTCCACAGGACTGTCTCTTTGGCTGACATACTAACTGCAACTCGAGAGAACAACAGCCGGAAGCAGACACCCTCCAATCTAACTCCTTTCTGGCATGCATTTTAGCCTTTTGGGAAACACTGTACATCAACAGTAAATCAAGACGATGTCTACACATAAAATCAAATATCGTTGCCATGTATAGTGACTCATGCCTATAATCTCAATAGTTAGGATCATAAGGCAGGAGGATCACTGAAAATCTGAGGACAACCTAGGCTACCTAGGGAATTTCAAGTCCAGCTTGAACTACACAATGAGACCCTGTCTCAAAAACAAAAGCAAAAATATAGAGTCAAATACTTGGCAAAGGCAGATTGTTCTTTGATGACAACCACATAGATCTTCTACTAAATGATATACAGTATCACTAAGTAGCATGTGGCAGTGACATTTCTACTAAAATAGTATTATAAGGTGTTGCTAGACTCGTGCTATCCTTAGCTGCGAACAGTAAAGTACTGTAACCTGACACTTGGGTAAATTAAGTACCAGATAACATATCCCTGAATGTTTAAACTAACTAGTTACATATAACAAAGAATCCTACAATTGAGAACCCACTTTATCATACAAAAATTCTCATTTCATAACACCTATACTCCTGTCTTATGTTTGACCTTCTTCTTTTCTACTATTTATCTCCCATTGTCCACTGAACCCCAGGAAACTGCTGCATTGTTTTCTCTTTTTCCTCTTTGTCTTTACTTCTCCACTGACTCCTTTCCTTCACCAGTACTACTCATCTTTCATTCTTATCAACCACCCCCTCAAGCTTCATAAAAGAACATAAAATCATTTTCTTTACTTCAGCTTCCATTGAAGTCCATCAGTCTACTGAAATAGCTACTGCAAAATAGGCAAGAAACAACTAACTGTTTTCATTCCTGACGCTACAAGACTGGGACATTAGGCACTGCTACCATGTCTTCCTTCCTTCCATTGGTTTCCAGAGCACCACCCACTGCAGGTCTCCTCTAGCCAATAGGTTTTCTCTGCTTCACATCTCACTGCTTCCTAAGAATCACTTGGGGCTTTATTCTCAGAGATGTTAATAAAGTCTCATTCTATTCCTGACCTCAGTACTTCAATTCTGTCTATATATTCACTGGCCACTCAAATCCAAACCTCTCAATACTCTTTTTGCACTACGAATTTATAACATCTATTTGGAAAACTTACCTTTATCAATTGTTTCAAAGCATCATAAAAACTCTCCTTACCTTAAAAGACAGTTCTAACAATAATTCAAACACTTAACTGCTTTTCACTATCAATAATCACATGTGCCTACTGAGCACTTATAATGTGGCCACTCTGAATACAGTGGCTCCCTAAGTGTAAAATACATAAAGTGTTTCAAAGACAATGCAAAAAAAGAATTTTATATTGATTACATGTTGTAATAATAATTTAGATATATTGAGTTAAATAAAATGTACTGATAAAATTAATTAAACCCATTTCTTTTTATTTTTTAATATGGCTATTAATTTTTTTAATTATGTGGCTTGCATTACAACTCTATAGGGTAGTACTGCTCTGTACATAAAAAGGACATCAGAAAAAAAAATACAGTATTTATAAACAACAATAAGAAAAAAAACTGATTTGTTTTCTATGCTACATCACTATCCTTATTCAGAACTCACTATTTTATCATGACAGCTTGTAGACTCACTGTTGCCATTTTAAAGAGAAGGCCACAGCTTATAAATGAGAATTATAAAAGTTCACTTCAATACAGTATGCTTGAAATTAGCAATTATTGTATAAAATTCCAGTATAATTAAAACCATATCATAAAGTGCAAATACCTAAAATTTGCTATGTGGTATGTGACTATGTTATTTAATTTAATTATCACATTTGTGAGTTGGGGAATGCTGTTACCTTCTCATTTAACATAGTAAGAAACTAAAACCAATAAAAGATTATACAACGTGCCCAAGGTCATCTTAGCACTGGTGAAATGCATCAAAGCCAGGCAATCTGACTCCAGATCCATCTTCTCACTCACTATCATTTCTTGCCTGAATGGAAATAAAATTCAAAAGAACAAACAAACTCAAACAGTTCCCAATATTCTTATAAACTTAATTAAAACTACCAATGTCAGTTTTAAAAAAGCTTCTATCAAGTATGAATACAGATATTTAAAAAACTCAAAAGTAAATTTAAAAATAAATCTACATGTCTAGAGAAAAAGCACACAGGAATAAAATAATGAAAGAGGACAAAAAGGCATCTCCTCTGAGCCCAGAACAATCAAATGAGAATTCCTTGTGAACAGAAACATTAACTGTGGACAGAAATTTGTAAGGGCCTCAGAAGAGGACATGTACTCTGAGAAGGCAGAGAAATGCAGGGTCTTGACTCACATCCGTGGAATCAACCAAAGAGACCTACATTGGAGCTCTGCTCCAGAAGGTCACATCGGGTCTGTTCTTGGACTATTTACAATGTCTCTCCAAAAAGAAAAATGCTTGCAAAAATAATGCAAACCTGAATAATAGGACTAGGCAATGTATAATACTTTATATGAAGTTTGACACATAAAAAATAATTTCAAAAACCAAGGCTCACAAGATAAATTTATAAACACTGGAGCAATGATAACTATGATTATACATGCACACATATTTTTAGAAAAATACATTAAAAAGATCAACAGTATTATCTGAATGTATATACAGAAAGTGAGACACAGTGGACCAAGTACAGGAGAGCAAGAACTCATCTCCCCCATAAACTTTTTGAACTTGAACCAAATGAATGCAGCAAATATTTTTAAACTATTTTAAATAATTACATTTAAAAATAAAAAATAAAATGCTGAATAATAAAAATTAAGGCTATCTATTCATAAACACACACATACACACACACACACACACACATCTTTGATATGAACAAAATTATGGACTTCCATTCTTGATGAAAGAGGCTAGGATTGCACTCTCATACACTGTCATTAACCTCGCTCTCCACACCTCCACCACCAGAGACAAAAATATAATAAACAGGCACAGGAGAGTTATTTCAAATGCTAGAAATACTGTTTAAATATTCTGTTGTACAGCCAGGATATTAAAAGATACGCATAAAGGCAGACAAGATCACGTGATACAGTAGTTTCTATAAGCTATTGACATAAAAATATTTCAAAACTTTTAAATTACTTAACAGAAAATAAAACTGTTCAGAGACTCCAAAAGAGTAATGTCACAAAATAGATCTATTACCTCTTAAGCTTCCTCCAAACTAAAAGTCCAACCATTATTTTCTTCATACTTGCAAGCCAGAATACCTGTAGTTGCCAACTCCAGACAGCAACTCTAAGTTCCTTTCCTTGGAACTGAGGGTATTCTATGACATCTATCATCTTACTGACCAGAAATGAGGTGCTTCTGAATACTAGTCAGGACCATGACCAAACCGTTCCACCCTGGCCAAGAGAGGGCCTTCAGAACTCCAAAACTATAAGCTCTCCAGAGGGTAGTCTTCCTGAAGGAGGAGCCAAATTTTCTGATGAGGGCTGTGATAAGCCCTTTCTTTTAAACTTTCCATATGTCAGAACATTCCATAAAATCTACCCCACAAAAATGGCTTATCTTCATTAATTTACATTGTGTTGCCATTGTTCATTGTCTTCACGTCTGATTCTGTGATATTTTTAGCCAAATAAAATTAGGTACAGTCAATTTTCCTCAATCTGTCTCATCTCTACTCTTCATCTTCTGGGACCCAATTCATGTGATCCTTTAACAACTATCTATTTCACACCAAACTAGATATCTCCCTAAAGCCTACCAATCTAGCCTTGAGGCATATTTCTTAAATAAAAGCACTAGTTCTTTGTAAACCTAAAATTTGCATACTAAAGGAACAAATCAACTATCAAAAGACCTAGCAGTATATAGCAGTTGCTCACCTCTAAGCAGAGTTTAAAATGCACTACAATTTATTATTTTTAAAGAAAAAGCTATTGTCTTTCTCTATGCAAAATACTGTGTTTGATGGGTCTAGTGAAATTAGAGGGGATAGCTTGAAGCAAAGGTTTTAAGTTGGTAAATTCTAAACCTTTTAATAAAATATATCAGTCAGAAGTTTTAATAAGACTCAGCAGGACAGAGAAGAATTAACTGTCTGTAGGTATTAAAAGAGAGTGATAGGCAAAGATAACCTTGATCATTTGCATAGGAATTTATGATTTCACTGCTTAAAAGTTAATGAAATTATGTGGTATTTTGCCCACTCTTCTCCAGTAAATGATTTCATGGTGTGGTTTGTATATATTTACTCACTGAATCATATAACAGAAGAAAATGACTCCTTTAATCAATTAATTTTATACACTTTTTACTTATACACTACTAGGTGTACAACTATGGTTATCTGTTTTAGCCTGCACCTGAGTGCCCTGAAACAAAACATAAGGTCTCTAAAAGTATCTCAGGAAGAAAAGAACAAATTCATAATCAAAATTCTGAAAGAATATTGCACTACTAATGTGACTGATTGCCTTTTTTAAGAAACTGGATATATATATTTTTTACTTATTTGGTACTTTCCACAGTTGCTAAATAGTTGCTTCTGTAGATTAATAGAAAATCCATGCTAGAAATTGAAAAGGGAATTCAAAAAATACTGTTTGTGGATGAAGATGGATATAGAAATGCAAACTATACACGTGCACAATTAGCACAGGTGAAATAATTCAGAGAACTGAAGGACGGAGCCATTGTGTTAAAACATGACTGTACAGAAGGGGGAAAATGTTGAGATTGTAACAAAAAAACTAAGGAAATAAATTTTATGTATATGGGGGGGGTGGTAGGGTGGGTATGGCTATGGGAAAAAGTGAGAATTAAGTTGTGTCTTATACTGGTACAAATCCCCATTATGGAGTGCAATCATGATGTGTATATTTAATGTACCAATAAAGATTTTTTAAAAATGAGTGTACAAGAAATAGCACACAGCTGTATCCTGGCTTGTCTAGCTTCAGAGAGGGTTCAAGGTCAGGGCTGCTTAGTTCTAATGGGAAAGTGCAAGAGCCTAGCCTTGCTTCCTACCCTTGAAAGTCACCAGAGAGATTACCACTGAAGCAAAAACAAAATCACTGACACAGAGGCTCTGCTTCATTGGTTTGTTCTCTCTCCCGATGATTTCTCACGTGCAGCTATGGCTGAGAAACACATTATGGAGCACTGGTTCTCAAAGTGTCATCTCCAGCCTAGCAGGAGCAGCAGTAGAAAACTTGTGAAGAAATACAAATTCTCAGATCTTGCACTAGACTAAAAAACTAGAAACCCTGGGGTGGGACTCAGGCAGTTCTGATCTATGTTGTTTGAAAAACACTGCCTAAGGTAAGAAAGACCTCCTTGGGTTTTGATTTACTTTCCACAATTTCCTAGCTGTACCATTCTTGGTCAGCTCTCAAATTCACTTTCCTCACATGCGAAGCAACTATTGGTTAGCATTGGTTAAACATCTAATACATGTCTACCCTATATACAATGTATAGTTTAATCCTTCAGCAAATTTAGCAGGTATATATTATCATTATTCCCAAAGTTACAGAATGCCACCAATGATTACTTGCTCCCATTCCCCTAAATCTCTTTGTTCATCATCTTTCTTTCCTTCTCTTCTTTTCCTTTTCTTTCTTTTTCCTGCCTTTCCTTTTTTTTTTTTTTTCATCTTACTTTTTGTCTTCTCACTGTTTTCTAGAACAAACTTTTCTTTCTACTATAACACTTAAAACTGCCTGACATGTACAAGGTACTCACTGTATAATGGACTACAAAGTACTTAGCATTCTACCGTATATGAGGAAAAAAAAGTTTAAATACAAACAAAAAAGAGAAAGGGAGAAATCACAGTAATGAAGTTAAGATCTATTTGGTGAAACACACATTTACACAAAACACAGAGATACATGTGTTTTGCTTTTCAATTGACGGGTGAAAAACAGAACCAACTACCCACTTTGTGGGATTGGTGGAGCCAAGACATGATGTGAAGAGGCAATGCGGCCTGTCCTGAAATGGAGTAAAAGTCTTTTCTGCACTACTATGGTTAGAGAAGAGTAAAAAATAAAGAGAGGTAGCTAACACTTTAAATAAGACTAGAACTTCAGTATAGTAAAAATATAAATTTTTTCCCAAAATATTTTAGATAAACTGATAAAACATAAAATTAAAATCTAATCATAGGAATGAACTCCAAACAACAAATCAAAGTAGAAGTATACTGAAAAAAAGTAGACTACAGAAAACTTTTACAGTAAGTGTTAAATATGAGCCAGTCTTTTCTGCAATATTTCAATGAACTATTTAAATTCGCTACACAGTATTTTCAATTATCCACTAATCCACTAAAATTGATTACATGAAACCAGGTAAAAAGACAGAAAGATAAATATGAATAAAATACTGACCAAAGATACATAGAGTAGATTTATGGAAAACAAAGCCTCAAATGCTTTATACAACATTGTTAATCAGAATTCCAAAGGCCACAATAGGTGGAATGACTCTTACGAATGTCAAACTACTCAGGTAGTTTGGATGTAAGTTTGGCAAATGTTCTGCATACAACATGCTGGAATACTCTGTCTATGCTTTCTCACAATCATCACCTGCTCACAAATGGACCATCCCAGTTCATCCACATTTAATAAGTTACAAAAGGATAAAGACAGGCAAACATAAAATCTAGCTGCAAGCTTTAAACAAATGTTTTATCAGTACATGTGCAAGGTACATAATGTTTATATTCCTCATGCAGAGTAGATATCTGTACATAATAGATACTAATCCCTTTCTCTCCATTCTTGCCAGCTCTTGACCCCTTTCCCTTGTGAGAAAGACCTAAACATGTATGAACGTGGAGACCATAAGTTAGAAGAAATAAAGCAGATACACAAGTTTAAATACTGCATGGTTTCTCTTAGATAAGAAGCCCCAAGTATAAACAGAGATGTGTGTTTTTGTTTTGTTTTGTTTTTTGTTTGAGGTAAGGTCTTACTATGCAGTTCAGGTTGGCCTTGAACTCACTATATAGCCCAGGCTGGTATGGAACTCACTATAATCTTCCTGCCTCAGTCACTAGAGTGCTGGGATTACAGGCATGTGCCATCACTCCCAGATTTTAACAGAGGTAAGCTTTTTAACGTTCATGCAATTAATTCACTTATTTCCCTGAAAAGCTAATGAATAACTATGCTCAGAAATCCAATGGAAGATTCTACCTATGGATTAATGAGGGAAAATTATGAGGCACAACACCATGACTGAATTCATTAGCATCTTAAGTTTCTAACTCTGTCAATGACTCCTGTCTTTTATAACATCTTCTTTAGTGAATTAAATATTCCATGATAAGAAATGATAGCATTTTCATAAGCTAAATGTATGTAAAAAACAGTAATGAACTTAAACAAGGCTGTGTATTAATAACATACATAAATGTAGATACAACATAAAACACAACTGCTACATATCCCATACTATCTAGGACACATATAGTCTTAAAACAATAATATGAAACACCTGCAAGTTCTTGTAGTAATAAATACATTTCCCCTAATATGTCCAATTCATATATACTATAGTATTTGTTCTTAACCTTAATCATCTATCATCTCATGTGAGTAATATGAACTCTATATGATTATGTGGTAGGACTGTAAGATTGGTACTTCACAGTGGTTTAATTCCAATGCAAGTGGTTGATACAAATCATCTTTTAAAATATGCAGGTCATGTCATCCAGTTATTCACAAGCACTTAGATCTATAAGCCTTAAAAGATTTGTTTAGATTTACTGGAGCTGTACCTGCTGTCAAGAAACAAAATGTTGTGTAGGTTGATCAAACACATCTTTGCCTCAAGTATCATGTTAATGTTTTCCACTAATGCTGTCCTAAAAGGTAACAGTCAAAGAAATGCAAAGGTTTCTCTTTATTTCTATATTTAAATCTTCACAAGTTTGATCAATCATGCAAATCCCTATGGGCTCAGGGTTCCCATCAAAATGTCTTACAGAAGCATTAAAAATTGAATGGGCATAAACAACTCCAGTCGTGTGAAGCTCATGACAGTGTTGCTGTGAACTGTGTGTTTCATGTGCAACAACACTGGCGAAGTTTGCAAGGGAATATGAGCAACTAATTACTGTCTTTTGCTTGAGGGCAGGTGTGCTGATCTCTACAGGTGTCTCTCTGCAGTGCTCTGCTCATACATTGCCTCTTGAAGACATAGCTATAAGGACTTTGCTGAAGCCTTGCTAAACATCTGACAGAATACCAAACTGTTAGGTGTACAGCAAGAAATATGTGACTCCTTAAAATCACCACCAAGGAGAAACAGCAGTTGGGAAGTCTTGGAATGATTTGTGAAAGAACAGTACAAGGCACTATAAAAAGTAAATTTAATTTAAAACTGTATCATATACACATGTTAAACCATAATACTAATCCTGTCTCCTGTCTCATTAAATGTAAAACTTTTCAAAGAAAAAACTTCTGTTTTCTACATTAAAAAAAAAAACTAATCATACGTTGAATCATGTTGATTTGTTCTCAAAATCATAGTAGCCAGTCCTGCATATGCAGTTTTAAGAAAACCAGAGAGATAGACAGAGACAGAAACAGAGACAGATAAACAGATTATACACTGTAAGAAACTGTAAGCAAAATGAATTTCTAATAATGGGAGAGATACGCCATTCACATGTGAGGCCGCTTGCAGGATTAAGACATTTTCTATAACTCTTGGAAAGAACTATGCTTTAAAAAAGAAAAGAAAAGAAACATAAACCAGGAAAAAAAAATCCTTCCTCTACTACCTGCTACCTGCATAAACTTGAGAAAGAAATATAACTTCTCTGGCTTTTCATTTCTTCATTAAAGATAAACAAGACACACCCCACCAGGCGTGCTCTTTAATGAAACAGTATCCCAATTGTTTGGCACAGGAATTGGTACATACCAAGTGCTGAATAAAATTGTAATTACCATCCTAAAATTTCCTAAAGATGTTGTCCATTCTTAGTAGAGAATATCTTAGCTACTTTTAGAAAGTAAAGATTAATTAGTGGCATGACTATTTTTAAACATGATGCTACTTGGAGTATCTCTGTAAATATAAATCAATGTCAGACTCTTGGGAAGTCAATCAATAAACACACAAGCAAAACTTTTAATTCTTTATTTTTATAAAAATCTATTTATTTTTACAAAAATCCCTCATTGACAATACTAAAATCTTGCAAAGAAGTTAGGCATATTTTACGCTAACAAATTAAGTAAAGTTCTCACACCATATATTTCAGAAAGAGTCTCTGGTAAAATCAAGGCTAACTTTTAGTCAATAAGTCTCCACAGAATAATTAAATATCTAAAAATTAGAGAATTTATAATAATAATTTTCATCAAAAATTATCCAGTTTTTCTTTAAGCAAATGGAATCAAGATGTTACTTCAGAGCATCATTAGCAGCATAATTATAATACCACTACACTTTAAAAAAATCAATAAAGAAGTTAAAATTAATTCGTACTCTGGAGTGAGCCAAAAAAGAAAGGAAAAAAAAAGTAAAATACTTTTGCAAAGTATTTCAAAATTTAAAGACAATTCAACACACAGATATAATAAGAATACAATTGTTTCAAGTAGTATCCCTCCTATTCCCAGTAAACTAGTTCATCAGAAGTTCATTTCTTCAAATCTGTATACATGTCCTTTCTTCCTTTATTTTCTTCTTTCTGTGTCAGGTCTCCAATTTTCAAATGCATCCCAGTCCCCATAAATATTAAGAACTGATTTGCTGTGCTTTAACATATACCTAATTATGTCACTATGCCCTTCCCCAAGGATCTCATATATTGGAGCAGACATACACAGACAAGGGAAATTGATGTGTGTGTGTCTGTGTGTGTGGAGGGGTAAGTGTGTGTGTGTATGTGTGTACATGCAAATGAACATGTGAAGTATGAACAGAGGGCAAACCAAATGTTAATTCATTTTGTCTGCCATTACGTTACAGAAAGTTCCATACAACTGGTGGCTGGATGAAATACTGCTTATAAAACAAATCCAAAACTCCAGCCTTGGGCCTCCATTATGGAGTCTCAATTCATTGTGTGTCAAATGTATCTTATGTTCTTTTCATACAGAACCTAATATCATTATTTTCTAAAGAAAGTAGCAATCTGCTATCACTCTGTCTCTCAGGCCAAAACTTTTGAAAGAAAGTTATTGCCAGTTTAAATATAATTATTCCAACAAATAATCATATGAAAAAATTATTGGAATTGGCATATTTTTCTTTCACTTATCACTTTTCAAGAAACAACTACTGAACATAAATACATACATATCTCCGATAAAACTTTGGTCTGTAACTAGCTCTTTGAGTGTTCTGTAAGATGAGAAAATATTTTTAATCAATTTTAACTTAGTAAGAGAGTGATGTCTTGCAATGTGAGCAGCGTGACACCAACCGTCACATGATCACAACTGAGCCAATGATCTGTTCTTTCTCTCTCTCTCCTGTCTTTTTTCTCTCTTTTCTCCCCTCTCCCCTCTCCCTTCTCTCTGTTTCTCTCTCTGTCTGTCTCTCTCTCTCTCTGTCTCTGTCTGTCTGTCTCTCTCTTTCCCCCCAAGACAGTGGGTAATTATCTCCCCAAAACAAGAAGTTGTGGAGCTCTCATCTACAGAGGAGTGGAAAAAGATAGAAGAATCCTTTCCCTCAAAAGACAGTAAGGAGGTGTGTAAAATGCAGGAACAGTACAAAATTTTGTAGAAAGGTCAAATAAGGCTGCAACAGCACAAGCAGTGAGTCTATTTACAAGCAATCCAATGTCACATTTCCATGAAAACCTCAGAAAAAAGCAAAAGCAAGTGTCATTCGATTGGTTCCTTATTAAAGTTGCACAAAAGAAAAAGATTTCATTGAGTCAATAATAATGATTCCATTAGTGATAGTGAAAGTCATCCAGCACAGTGACCCTCCTCTCTCTTGTCTCCCTCAAAGGCAAGTGCAGGTCTTTATATTTTGTATTTTTTTATTGTTTTGAATTACAATACTATAATAATTTTCTAAGAATATGCTGAGTAATGGAACAAATTGAGTTTCAATTATTTTTTTAGGGAGAAATTATTTCTTACAAGGAAGAATTCAGTTTGATATCAAGTGCTATGGATCACAAGTATGCTTCAGGAATGAATTAGGCTCACAAACTAAGCTTTTTCTTATACTAGAGTCAAGAAAAAACAGAGCTTCTATGTAACAATAAAGAAGAAGACAGCTGGTCTACAGCTGGTCTATGGGAAAAAGGAGAATGAAAGTTTCCTGGAAGGATGTCTTTAAGAATAAATTTCAACAGATAAATAATATAACATAATTCTCTTTCTAGAAAATTGTAATAAGAAACTCAAAAATATACAGAATTAAGAGGGACATAAAAACTAACCAAATAAAATACAAGATATTATTAGCTTCATGAAAAAATAAATTCAGGAGCAAACTTGCACTGGAGTTAATTACAGTAGTAATCTACGAATAATATCTGCATAGTATAATGATGTAACACTAAAAATAACTAGGCAAAGTTGTACTTTTCAGGGACATGAGAAAAAGAGATGGAAATGTAAAGATGCCAAATCTTCAATGTAAATGGACAATGTCTAAAATAAATAAAAATAGCCATGTGTGTACATACACATACATATGCATGCAAAGTTTAACAACATGGCAATACATAATACACAAGGAAACAATAAATAAATATCTAAAATGTCTGCGCATGGTGATGCACACTTGTAAGTCCAGCACGTAGAAAATTGAAGCAGGAAAATCACAAGTTCAAGGGTAGCCCGAACTGAACTACACAGCAAGACCTTGTCTCAAAAAACAACTTAGAGGGCCGGGGAGTTAGCTCAGTGGTTCCGGCGCCTGTCTCGCAAGCGCAAGGGCCCGGGTTCGATTCCCGGTAACCACATAACAATACTGGGTGTGGAGACTCACACCCAGCAGCAACCAGTACCACATACCATAGTGCCGGGCGTGGTGGCTCACGCCTGTAATCCCAGCACCCGGGAGGCAGAGGCAGGAGGATTGTGATGTGAGTTTGAGGCTGAGCTCAGGGCCAGCCTGAACCACAAAGCGAGACCCTGTCTCAAAAAAC
>PVIR01006681.1:0-22654 GCA_004026965.1 Petromus typicus | reverse complement strand
TGTGATGTTCAACAGATTAAATGTATTAAATTCAACTCTGCCCTATAATAATGTTACTTTATGATAGGTTTTTGGGGGACTTATTCTCATGTTAAAAGACAGAGCATCTCTATAGGCTGAAAGGAAGAAACATGCCTGGGCTTTTGAAAACAATTCCTCAAAATAAGAAAATTCTACATTCTCAAAAGGTTTTTTTGGGTTTTTTTCCCTATTTCTTAACTTTAGAAAGGAAAAAAGTATTGCCTGCTTTAGAAAAGAATAATCATAGAAAACGCAAATTTTCAGATTGTTTGTTCTCTTCACATTCTCCTTTTCTCCCATCTCATATATACACTGTCTCTCAATTGGACAGTGGGCATTTATTCTGGTTTTTGGCTGAAGGTTTCATGAGAAAAAATGTAAAGGTAGATCTTCAGGATTTCTTAACAGATCCATATTTATCAACTATAAAAAGTCATTTACTTAAGAGATTTTATACAAAGTATTAATTACCCACAGCTTTACAATAAATGCATTAGTATTAGGGTTACTTCATTTTGCCTGTACAAGATCTCCAAATATAGTAGAAATTTAAATCCTTAAAGGAAAAAGATACAATTTTCATAGTGACTGGCTTTTATTTAGAACTAGTTTCAAAATGACTAATAAATGAAGCAGCATAAACTAGAGAAATACAAATTTTTCTGGGCAAACCGAGTAAACTCCACTTACTCTTGTGTATAAAGAATTATTTACTCTTTGTTCTTTACTTCCTTACAGGAAGAAATGTTTGCACATTTGATAAAAGGTCACAAGCGAATTCAAATACTTCATCTTGGTGGTGCTATTATATCTATGAGATGAATTGCTACTTTTAAGCATGCTTCTAGAGCACGTCACGCATGAGTAAGAAGAGTCACAAAGATCATAGCATTTTGAAGTAGAAGAGCTCTTTTATCCACCTTCATTCCCAGGAGGTCTAAGTGGGAGGGCACAGGACAAGGTAAATTACCTTTTATGGAATGAAGTTAAAACTGGCTACTGAGTGATAGGTGTATAGGGAAAGAAAAGAATTAAATACTAAAAACACAACGTGTTTTGTAGAGTTCTTCCTCTACATTACTCACCAGTTACTTTGAAGATAATCATACACAGTATATTAATTACTGTTATTCTCTTGTTAGGAAATTTTATTTTTCATGAAATGAAAAATACTTAAAAATAATTAATCAATTTTTAAAAAACACAGTTTAGTAACTACTAAAGGATAACTTATTTTAAAAAATAATATACTATGAGTTAGTGTTAAACATTAAGTGACCTGCAATACAGATTTAAATTATTAAAAAGGTGAGGCAAGGTAAAAGCTTAAAACAAAAAAAATCTTAAGAATACCAACTCAATTTTACTATTTCAGATATTTTAATAGAATAAAGTTCCTTTTCTAAAACTTCACTTTACCAATGATTTTTCAAGTACATATCTTCTATATTAAATGAAATATGCTCATAAATTCTAGAAAGTTCACACTAATCTATAACACTGAAAGTAGACCAGTAATTCCTGAAGTGCACAGAGTGGGGCAGAGAGGATTTCAAGAAAACATAAAAGAACTCTCTAGGCTGATCACAACGTTCTAAATCATAACTACGGAGTCATTGTAACCACCTGGCAAGGGCAAGGCCCTGAGTTTGATTCCTGCTACTAGAAAAATTAATTAATTAACTAATTAATTAAATTTCAAAAATGACAAAGCTTTAAAAAACACTTGGTTGACTCACTATTATTTAAGAAAACTGAGAGGGATTTTAATCATATTTTTAAAACTATTTCATAATAGAAAATAATTCTTTTGAAGGAAATAATTAATATGAACTTATAAAGTCAGCTGAGACAAAATAGAACAGTTCTACAAAATCTCAGCAGCACAGAACTAGCACTATGAATCAATAACTAGGATCTCAACTTATTAAAAACACAATTCAAAAATAAGTATCTGAAATGGACACTTTTCCGATGAAATAAAAACAGCAAAGACACATATGAAGAAATGTTCAACACTGCTGGTCATTTGAGAGATGCAGATGAAAACAACATTGAGATACTGTCTCATCCCACAAACCATGGCTGCTATCATGGAATCAACCAATAACAAATCTTGGCAGGGCTGTGGGGAGAAAGGAACCTTTCTCTGTTGGTGGGAATGTACACTAAGGCAACCACTGCGGACATTCTTCAAAAAACTAAGATTGGGGATAACATCTGACTGTGCTGTTTCCCTGCTAGGTACATACATGAAAGAACTAAAAGATTAACATCATAGCAACATATGTACACCCATGTTTAGAGCAGCCCATTTTGTAATAGCTAAATCTTAAAAACAGCACAAATGCCCATCAACAGGAGACTGGATAAAGAAGATATATCTAGATAGACAGACAGACAGACAGATAATGGGAGTATTACTCAGCCATAAAAAATGAAAAATTTTAGTCAAATGGATATGCCTTGAGGACATACTCAAAGGGAAATAAATAGGACATCAATGTTTAAATATCATATCACTTTTTAGTATGAGAGGCTGAAGGTATAAATGAGTTCCAAAACATATGATAGGTATTCTGAAGTAGGAAGAAAATGTTCAAAAGGAAAAGGGAAAGAGGAGTAAGAGAAAGTAAAAAAGGGAAAGAAAAATTTTAATTGTAAAGAAAAAAAGGAAACAAAGCTTATGTATCTAGAGGGTGAGGGTGGTTGGGAGGGCAGTAGAAAGTAAAAAATGAGAATCAAGCTGTGTCAATTCAGGTACAAACTCTCAATGTTGATATGATCATTATGCATACACAGAATGTACTAGTAAAGTCAATTAAAAAAAATAGTACAGTTCTAGAGGAAGATGCTTCAGGGAGGAATCCAATTAAATAAAATTTATAAGAAAAAAATAAAAGTGCAGCGTTTAAAGAGAAAATATTACTATTTTATTTTCATTATAGCTTTGTTTCTATCACAGATAAATGTTATATTAGTAAATGGTACCCAAGAATATATTTTGTAAATACCACATAATTTCATTGAAATTTAAAACCTCTGCTCTACAAAAGAGATTATCAAGTCAATAAAGTCATAGAGTAGGAAAGAATATTTGCAAAAAGATCATATTAAAAACTTGATTAAAATTATACAAAGAACTATTGAAATTCAATAACAAGGAAACAATCGATTAAAATAGCTAAAACTTCTTTTTTAGACAGAGTCTCACTGTGTAGTTTAGGCTGGCCCTGAGCTCAGCCTTGAACTCACAGCAATCTTCAGGCTTTTGCCTCCCAATGGTGAGATTATAGGCATGAGCCACCACACCCGGGGACAAAACTTCTTTCAATGAGCACCTCACAATGATGACAGACATGACAAATAAGCATATGAAAAGATGTGAAACTATCACATCTTCAGAACTGCAAATTAAAACACTACCTACTTATGATGAGAGTTCAAATTCAAAACAATGACATCAGATACTCAAAGAAATATAAAGCAAAACAGGACCTTTCATTAATTTTTGATGATACTGTAGGGTGAAGCAGTCATTTTGGAGGCCCAATTTTTGTTTACTACAAAATTAAAAATATGTGTGTGTACAGCATAAAAATGAGTAAGTGTATATTTATCAAAATGAATTAAACATGTGTGTCCACACAAAAATGTCGAAAGAAACTTTACTCAGAATGCCAAAACAGTGACAGCCAAAATGCCCTACTGAGGGTGAGGGTTAATGTATAAGCTGAAGTACATTCATAAAAGGGAATATTATTTATTACTGAAAAGAAATGAGTTATCAAGCCACAATAAAATACAGAGGAACCTGCACTGCTCAGGGAAAAGAGTCAAATTAAAAAGGATACATATTATATGATTTGAAGTATATGAGATTCTACTAAAGTCAAACTTTGAAGACAGTTAAAAGATGAATGATTGTCAAGAATCCTGGAGGAGGGAGAAAAAGAGGAATGAACCGGCAGTGCACAAAGGACGTTTGAGCAGTGAAATTATTTTACAATACCAGAAAAAGTGAATATATTATATAATTTTTAAAACTCATGGAATACACCACACCAAGAGTGAACCTTGGTTCTCAATAGTGAATTACTACAATTTAGATCTAAAAGGTCCCACAAAAGTCTTTTATGTGTTTGGATGGAAATTAGATCACGGGGTCACTATATTCATCCATTATGATTTCAGTACCTAAAAGTGCTGTTAGGAGGAGGAGGCTGGTTAGAGGATCACTCTGGGCATGACCTGGAAAGGTGTTTTCATGTCCCTGGCATCTCCTCATTCCTTCTGTTGCCCTGCTGCCCTAGATCATTCCTCTGACATACCTCCCCACTCTATCACTTCTGCCCTGGGATCAGAGAACTGAAATTGTGAGGCAAAATAAACCTCTCCTTTAAGTTGTAGGTGTCAGGTCGTTTTATGCTAGTGACAGAAAAGTGACTAAGACATGAATAATGCTGGCTTGTTGACTATAACTAACATGTTATGAGAAAGACTGGAGGGAGAAGGCTTTCAATTCAGTTTTTCTATGAACATGAAAGTATACGAAGATAAAAGTATATATAAGTATATAAAAAATAAAGCGTGCTCTAAAACATGTTTTCATTAATTTCATAAGACAAGATCTTTTCAAGATTAAGTCTAATCCCTATATGTGCAGTTGAATGTAGAAATGTTAGACAATGATTCTTCTGCTCACAAAACCCAAGGTATCTACTTTTTCTTTAAGACACCTCAGATTCTTTGAAAAGTACCTTTCTTCTAGATAAGTGTAAGGTGATGTGCTTTGTGGACAAATTCAACATGCTTCCCATATTGAGTAGTGGTTCTTATTATCAGAATCCTAAATTTTGCAATGATAGTTTTAAAAGATTGCATTTCAAATGTCATTGAAGAAACATACACAAAGCAGCTAAAGTTTACACTGACTACATTTTATCATATTGTATATTGATTTCTTTATTTAATCCCTTTACATCTGTTACTTTTCTTTTGCAATCTATGAAAAAAAAAATGTTTACAGCTTCCCAATACAAAAACTATAAAGAAGTTAACAATTTTTAAGTACTATATTACACCTCAGGCAACTAATTTAGACATTTGGTTTCAAAAGCAATAACTGAACTCTAATGTCAGGATCTTTTGCTATCTTCTTGTTAAGAGCATAGAGAAACCAAATGAACTAAAAAAGACGCCAAAAGAAGACATCGCTAGTCCAATATTTACTGCAGAAACAAACAAAAAAGGTACAAATATAAAAAGTGATCAATATTTCACTGCCAATGAAAGAAATACACAGCCAAAACCACAATCCACAAACTTATTTTATAAAAGCCAAATTATATATGTGGAATCAAAAGAAGGGATAATGCTAAGAGCCAAACCACACCCTCTCAGATATCAAGAGGATAAAGATTTCCCTAAAACTGATACTTTTCTAAAACCCATTCAAAGAAACTCTGATTTAAGTCTCCGTATTTAGCTATCCAAACTCTGCTTGGAGTCATAGTTATTTTTTCACCTAGAATAAGAATGGTTCTTCCAGCAAATGTGTCTATACCATAAATAAACAGGAAAAAAAAATAGTAAGACATTATAACTGTACATAACTTAGCTTCCTAACTCAGCATGACTGCCAAGATGGCTCAAAGAGAAGAGAAGTAGCTATTACCTCTTGCTATGCAAACTCACTAATGCACAGGCTTCAAAGTTACAGTGACCTTCACAGCACTACACTGTGAGTGACAGATGTCTTGACAGCAACAGTGCTGTATCCAATGACGAAGTATATGAGGTAACAAACCAAAACAGAAGTAAAAACTGAGGCCATTTAACACCTCCCTGTAATATCTAAATTCATGCATGCAGCTAATCCCACAATTTTTTTCAGGTAATACCCAATTTTAACACATTTGCATTCAAACATAAGTAAAACTCATAAAACAAACAGGAAAAAGAGAGAAAAATTTGCTCAGAGCTGCCAAGGATTGGAGTAGGAAGATATAAAGAAATACCACAGGGGAAAAAAAAAGAAAATGTGCTAGGAAGAGAACAACAACTTACGCAAGCAATTTTCTACAGTTTAAAAGACAATGTGAGCTGCTTCAAAGTAAAAGTACTCTGGGAAAACTATAATATATCTAATAAAAGGTAAGTCAAACAAAAAGGAAAGGAAAAATACTGTAATGGCTAGCAAAGGAGGAAAAAGCTAGAGATTGAAAAAAATACAAATATAAGTTAAAGACACAAATGAACCAAAACCACCACTAGCAAAAAGTTAAACAGAGCAATCAGCATTAAAAGATACAGGTAAGAAAGGACAAATACGAAAAAAAGAATGGGAAAAATATTTTTCAGACATGGAAAAAAACAATAAAGACTTTTTAATGCTCCATACTGAGTGCAGGATCTTATACATGCTAAGCACATGCTACATTGAACTACAGTCTCAACCATATTTGATATACCTGCAAAAGGAAAAGAAACAAATAATAGAAGAAGGGGGAATTGGCAGAGATAAAATAGGAGAAAAGTTTTATTTGAAAAAGGGGAAGTAATTTAAGAGAAATCTTCAGAAAAACTACATTCAAATCTATTAATATAGATTTGACAATATAGACAAATTTTTAGTAGGTTATAAAAACTTAAGAGATTGAACATAAATGTAAATTCTGTACATATATCAGGAGATTAGGGCACAGCAAACTAACTGGGCAAATCAAATATGACTGTCATTCATGGAAGTCAAGAAAATGCTCAGAGGGAGAGTTTCCAAATGCTCTACCCAGTACTAATCAGAAAATTCTATCTTCAATTTTTCTTCAAGAGGTTAAACAGCTTTTTCACAGGATGCCCTAGACCAGACCTTAAGCCTAAGGTGTAGGAAATAAAAACGAAGGGCCCCATTAGGCTTTTAGCCAGTGTCTTCTCTCTTTCACAGAGCTCTACTCTCATGCTATAGAATGTACGTCCTTTCCAACCTTTAGTTAGTCACACAGGCTCTACAGAACATGTTTTCTTTCCCTACTTTTAATAAGTGTAAAACTTCACTATCTTTTATGCTTGTTTAATGTAACTCTTTGTCAGGACCAAAACCTTGAAAGAATATCTAGAAGGAATCTCTAGAATCCCAAAATTCAGAAGCACATTCAATTAGGAAAATCAACCATAGCCTTATACTTTTCAAAAGCAGCAGTCACCATTACATGGAGATGGTAGATGATGTCTTCAGAGTTGTAAAGGAAAGATACAAAATCTCTTCAGAGGAATTTGGCTGGGAGAGCCAGCCAAACTATTGATAAAACTTAAAATCAACAATTTCTTCAAGTGTTCAATTATTTAATAAGTAAAATATTCATAAGATTTTAAGAAAAAAGTATATACACACATAAATATATATAAATATATAAATATTTATATTATATATTTTTATATATTTATGTGTGTGTATATATATATATATCTGTATGTGTATATGAGTGTATATAAGACCAAAAGAAGAAAATATCTGTTAATCAAATTCAGAAATGAACCAAATGGAGAATTAAAGAATGAAGAAAATGAGATATGTATTGATATAAGAACTTATTTTATTTTTGCAAGATGGAAATAGAACATGTTCATGGTTCTCTGAATGAATGGATCTTTAAGGAAAGAAGCCATATTCAGAATGGATGGTTAATATACAAGGCTGCTTTAAGGCCACTTGAAATTATCAAGTGCAAAGAAAAGGAAACTAAAAAGGTGCATTATACTATAATAGGTTTAAAAAAAGAAGAATCATTCCTGTAGTCTATAGAAACTCCAAAGACACAGGATTCTTCTTTTTCTCCTTTTTCAAAAATAGGACTGCAATAAGTGAACTTCAACAGGCATATCAGAAGTAAGTGGCATTTCCACTAGCTTCTGAATATACTGACACACAGCCACTGGGCCACTGTTTTTATGAAGCCAAATGCACTTAGTACTATTTCTTTTGAGTACACATTCTGGGATTGTGCAATCTAGGTATTTATAATATAACAATATTTTCAAATTCTACCAAATGAATAAAATATTCTTACATTTTGAAGACTGCACTTAAAGTAAAATGCAAACAATAATCAAGTTGCATAAGCCAACTTAATATTATTCTATAAGATTCAATAGCTCTCAATCTACTGACCAGAGAAATTTATTTTAAAAGAAAAGATGGCAATTATGTGACAGGATCAACTGCCCAGAGCGAAATTTTTTCAGAGAAAATTTCCTGACATATTTTATCACAATATTTTAAAAGGTAGGGAGCAAATAAACACTGAGTGTTTTAAAAGTAAAGTACTATGATACTAATAAAATTAATTCTAAAATAGGTAAATGTTTTACAGCTTAACAAAGTAAAAATTTAACATACTAACAACAGAGCTAGACAAAAAGAAAATATACTAATTTTTTACTTTTCATACTAGGAAAAAACTGATAATAGACCAAAACCCTGATCATTTAATATTTTAATAAGTTTTGATAGTGAATTCAATTAGTAATTACTTATTGCAACAGATCATATTTAATTACCATAATTCTTTTACTTTTATTTTAATTTTTACACTTGTAAAAGTCAAATAATGCTATTTTTATTTAAACAAAAATAATATGTAAATACTCATATCCTAATAACCACTTTCTTTTCTCCCTAACTAAAAATCTATGTATGTGTATGGATATGAGCAGGTATAGGAATAAATATGATTATGTAAAAGAGAGACAGAAAGAAATGTATAGAGTGATATTCCAAATTATAATGCCTGTGTTTAGCTGAATTCAGTTTTTAATTTTTAATTTTTAATTTTTCACCTTTTCTTATTGGTTAAAGATTTTTTAAAATCTTCATTTTAAGAACTTGGTAGTACAGCATCATAAAATCATAAATCTCTCACAACAGCAAATCACATATGGCTCCACATAGTTCTGTACTTGTTTATTCATTTACTCACTCATTTACTCAACCAGTAATCAATGCCCACTATGAAGAAAAAATGACTATTAAATCACATGCTTAAAAACAGGAAATTTATACTAAACAAATATAAAACATGCAGTAGTCTAACAAAAGGCATTAATCATATAAAATTTAGAATATGAAAAAGTACCACTAACAAAAGTTCAACATTTAAATTATATTGAGAACGCTATATCTCTTTATTTACTGTATAGCAGGCAAAACTTGTCTCATAACAGCCATTTTATTCCATCACCTAATTATACAAAAAGCAAAATCTAAATAAGTAAAAATGGCATATCAACTAGTAGTAGGGGCCAGGATGTAGCTCAGTGGCACCACCAGTACTTGACAAGCACAAGGTCTTGAGTTCAATTTACAGTACCAGGAAAAAATAAAACAGTGGTAGAGTTGATGCTCTCCTACTGAGCAAGGGACCATATTCTCATTCTGGGAAAAACTGTTCTTTCTCACTATGCTTTCTTATTGTTCAATATTGTCCACATAAGGATATTCCCTTGAGTTACCTCCTTCTGCAGAATCTAACAGTCTAATGGGCTTTTTGGCATAAGAGGGAAATTATAATGCCTTCTTAGCATATTTTCCCCAAACAATACATTCAGTCAAGTGCCCTAGATCTAACTGTTCACTATGTTGTTCTTTTCAAGAGATAATCACTAAGAATTTAACTGAAGGAGTGATAGCACTGTCAGACTATCTAAATTTATTTAGACTACCAGAAATAGTCTAAATTTTATGAGCAGCAAGTCAAGTTTTAGGCAAAACCTAAAATGTTGAAAAATGCATGTACCGATACATCGATTTAGAATGGTCTTGCTCTGAAATGGGAGAAAAAAGATAACAACTCTTTTGGGTTAAATAGCATTTCCTCCAATAGCTTTTTTAAAACCTACATAGTTCGTAGCATTTGTTAGCTGGATCTCTACATATGCCTTACAAGAAAGTGGTAAATATTCTCAAAAATGATGCAAACTGTAAGTATGCATAAGGAAATGCTAAAAAGTTTACTATTTACTATACTATTTATACAGTGCTAAGAGCTCTAGGAAGAAGATTCCAAAGTATTTTTAAACCATTCTTTGAAACTTGAAGTAAATATATTTAGCACCAAAATATAGACATTTTACAAATATGAATGTGCTGTGAATTGCATATATCTTGTCATTTTTTGAAAAGTGTCCTCCTGGGAGACAACATGATTATATACGACCATCTCTTTTTGTTCTTGTTTTCTTTTCCTTTCTTTAGAGGTTTTTTGTCCCGTGATTCTTCATATAAAAATAAATAAATAAATAAATAGAACGTGCAGCAGAGTGATGCCGACTCATTCAAATAAATGCTGTTGATCCAAACAACACCCAATTTTCTCTCCATACTAAAAGTCAAGTATGGAAGGAGAAAAAGATGTAAAGCTTAAGCAGAAGCAAGAAAGAGACACAGGGCCTAAAGCATATTGTTCTCCCACAGAATAGAAATGGAACAATGACAAGAAAGACAGAGAAGTGAACTAAAAAGAACCACAAACCCCGGTTAGAAAATGTAAGATCATTAGTGAGTCAGTGGCACAGATACAGTCACCACGATGGAAGCCGGCATGTACCACCACTGCCACCACAGAGGACCTGGCTTCTTGGCAACTCCTTCTCAGGACAGCAAGCATGTACACGCTCTCAAAGGTGCTGCTAAGAGGAGATTTAACCAAAGTTTCTAACAATGAAGCATAATGAAAAGAGAGTAGTCTGTGTAGTCATATAGACTTGGGTGCTAGCTAGTTCTAGTTTTAAGACTGCTTCAGATCTATGAGTCTCAGTTTTCTTATCAGCAAAATGTACATCACTAAATCACTTCACAGGACAGTAAGCAGAAATAGTTAAAATGATACATATAAACCATCTGCATATCGTTTAACAGGAAAAAAACATGTTTTTGATGCATCTCTTTTCCCTATGTCCTTTCACATCAGTTTTTACCTATTCCACTAAGCTCTAAGACATTCAAAACTATATTTGTCCAAGCACTAACAAGGAATGCTGCTAATTTAAGTTCTGACGTAGTGTTTTTGAACACCACACATTGATATAGGCAATTTGTGAGTGGCCCTTTCATCCTCCAGGAAAGTATCAGTCAGCCAAAAGGGAATAGTGCAAAGGTGTCTGGTCCTGGTGTCATCACATCTGGGTTCCAATCATGGCTCCACCAGGCATGTGCTCTTTGGAAAATTACAACAGTCCTTGGGTCTTCCTTTCCTCATCTAGAAAATGAAAGTACTAAGCTAGACTATGAAGCTTCTGGCTTTAAAAACAGTATCCTTATCTATGTACTGCATGAAATTCAACTGGAATGGGTATTAGAAGAAGTAAAAGAAATAAGTATAAGGTTCACCTAAAAATAATAGGCAAGCTGCCTAGAAATAAAAAGGCAAATATGTAACAACCAACAAGAGAAGTATCTTTACATATGACATAGCCACCATGCTAGAAAAACTACATAATACAAAAAGAAGTATTATATAATAAAATAAAAAGTAATGCCTTGTCTCAAAAACTGAATAAGAGAGGAAGTTATGAAAACAGTCTGAATTAGGATGATAAGAGTAAAAAGCAAAAGTAAAGGTCTCAATCAAGTACCATATTCCTCACGTTTAAAATGCAAACAGTTAAA
Source organism: Petromus typicus (assembly GCA_004026965.1). Lineage (NCBI taxonomy): Eukaryota > Metazoa > Chordata > Mammalia > Rodentia > Petromuridae > Petromus > Petromus typicus. The sequence goes on along the minus strand of PVIR01006681.1, from coordinate 10,968 downwards.
ATTTGTCAAAACATGAAGGGGATAAAAACAATGACCTTGTTAAGAATCCACTGAGAACCATTATCATGTATTTTATTTGTGATATTGATAGTTTGATACAGATTGAAAAATTGAAAGCTAGTAAGAAGACATTACTGGAGGAAACAGAACTGGACTGAAAGAACTCTACCACATCAATCCTCTAGTACAGCACATATGACCTTCACAATCTGGTCCCAACTTTCCTTTCTAATTTTATTTTTCACATTACTCGTGGCTTCAGAGGGCTAGCCATTATTTCCTGATGCTGGCCCCAGCTACCAAAAAATAAGGAAATTTGACTAAAAATAGAAATAAAATGGGTCAAAACAGATATGAAAATGTTCTTGCTTCTGAGCTGTTAAGATAGTCTAGAAACTTGATGGACATTTTAACAGGTATAAAGGGAGAACACATCAATCAGAAGGTATGGGAAAGGGGCTGAGCAGCCAGTCAGTCAAAAAACTGGAGAAGCCACTTCAGTCAGTGTTGATAAAATCAAATTAAACTACAAGAGGTAAGACTTGGCTGGCCCAGCTTGAATCACATCGTTTCCTTGGCAAAACTATTCCTATACTAGCATGGCCTCAAGCTAACTCAGCTGACAAAACTTCATGAGTATACTTCTCAGAGAGCCCTAGAATAACAAAAGAAATTCTAGGCCACAAAGACATGGCAGGGGTATCACAAACTCCAACTTGAAACTATACTGCAAAGCCACTATGATTATTTTTTTTTAAAAAAAATCATGGTACTGGCAAAGAAACAGACTAGATCAGTGGAACAGACTAGAAGATGCAGAAACAACTCCAGACATACTAACCAACCTCATCTTTGACAAAGGAGCCAAACATCACAATGGAGGAAAGACAGCCTCTTTAAATGGTGCTGGAAAAACTGGATTTCATTCTGTCAAAGATTAAAATGAGATCTATGTATTTCAACATGCACTAAACTAAAATCAAAGTGGATTAGAGACCTAAATACCAAAACAGAAAAACCAGATCTGCTGGAAAATAGATTAACAGAACTCATGTAGACACTGGAATAGGGCAAGATTTTATGAACAAAACCTCAGTAGTACAGGAACCAGCAGAAAAGAGTCAACAATGGGGATCTCATCTTATTGAAAAAAGAAAAATAAAAGAAAAAAAGTATCTACACAAGAGAAACCAGTAACAGAGCAAAAAGATAACCTACAACTTGGAAAAAAAATATTTCACCAAATGTTCCTCAAAGGACTACTATCTACAGTATATAAAGATCTTTAAAAAATAAGATCCCCTCAAATTTAAAGAGTCAACTGAAAAATAGGTATCTGAAGTGAACAGATACTTTCCAGATGAAGAAGTAAAAGCAGCCAAGAAACATATGAAAAAATGTTCAGCATAACTAGGTCAATTCGAGAGATGCGTATGAAAACAACATTGAGACTCTATCTCACTCCATAAAGAATGGCTACTATCATGAAATCAGCCAACAACAAATGCCAGCCAGGCTGTGAGGAGAAAGGAACCCTTCTCCTCTATTGGTGGGAATATAGACTGATGCAACCACTGTGGAGATTCTTCAAAAAACTAAGATTGGGGGTACCATTTTACTTTGCTGTTTCCCTGCTAGGAACATACATGAAAGAATTAAAAGATTCATATCACAGCAACATATATGCACCCTGTTTAGAGAAGCTCACGTTGTTATAGCTAAATCTTGAAAACCATACAAATGCCCATCAACAGAAGATTGCATAAAGAACATGTAGTTTTCTGTATAAAATGGAAGATTACTCAGCTAAAAAGAATGATAAATTTGAGTCAAACGGATATGCCTTGAGGACATTACTCATAAGTGAAATAAATAGGACACAGATGTTTAAGTATCATATCATTTCTCTAGTATGAGAGGCTGAAGGTATAAATGAGTTCCAAAATGTATGACGGGTATTCTGAAATAGGAAGAAAATATTCAAAAGGAAAAGGGGAAATTGAGGGGCACCAAAAAGCAAAGATGGGAAAGAAAAAATTTGATGGTAAAAAGGAAAAAATGGAGCCAAAACTTATGTATATAGGGGTTGTAGGGTTGTAGAAAGGCCAGAGGAATGGGAAAAAATGAAAATCAATATCATCAAATACAGGCACAAATTCTCAATGATGAATTTGATATTAATATACACCAAAAATGTACGAATAAACTCAATAAAAGAAAAAAATAAAACTAAAAAAAAGTATTCTTGTTGGATTTCTCTCTATAATCAACAGGAGGTCTTCTGGCAATGTATTTCTTATGTTTCTTGGCAGAAACAACAGAATACACTGGTAAGAATGTTAGGTCAGCTTCATAGCTGTATTTCTCAGTCAGCTGGCCTCAATATTAATAAGCTGGCTTCCCAAGAAGCCTTTCAAGGCGGCCAAGTACTGATCTACCAAATCAAGCAATTTGATCTGCCTGACATGTGGAAAACTAACAAACTGACAAGCACATTCATTTAGAAATAGGTGTCTGTATGTCAGTTTCTAAAAGTATGGCTAAAGAGAGCCTATTAGGTAAGTTCACTCCTGAACTGCCAAGCACATCCAATGTATAAAAACATAAGGTCAACACCAAAACTTGGGACGAGATGAGGCCATCAAGGTAGAGTCAGTTTATGAAGCCCACTGGCAGCCATATATCCCTCTGCACAACTCTGTCTTTTATGTTCACACCACCCCATATGGCATACATATTTACATTTTCATTCTTCTACACATGTAATATTTCTTCCTTCCAGACTGTCCTTCTCCCATTTTTTCTCTACTTGTAGACCATGATCTCCTCCTTAAAGGTGCAATTCAAATATCAGTTCTGTCACACCTTCTACAATCATTCAGGTAAAGTTAATCACATCCTCCTGAATGCTGCTATAATGACCTGTGAACATATCTCTCTCTCTCTCTCTCTCTCTCTCTCTCTCTCTCTCTCTCTCTCTCTCTCTTTCAAAACTCTCACATTTGAGGAATCTAATCTGGTTGCTCCTGTCAACTGCTAACCTGCACCCCAAGGCCCATACATTAATGTATATTCCAAGTTCCTACCATGGCACCCTCCATATTCCAATTACTCACAAAGTGTTGAAATTAGGAGAAGGTTAAGAGCTGGTCACGAATAGAATAAGAAGTTGAAGTGAAATAATTCTTTACAAGATAAGAATAGCTTGAATTAAGATGGAAGAAAGTAGGATTATGTATAGTCTATGACAAGAAAACAAAATCAAGAGCAGAGAGGTCATGGTGGAGGGTTACTGGAAAAATAATGGAGAGTTAGAAACAAATGAATAAGGGTCCTGAAAGGTCAATAAGGAGGTGTATGTGTGGGTAAGAACATAAAAGGAAGCCACAGTTAGTTCCTAGAAAGAGAACAGCACCAAGAACTTGGTAAACAGCAGAATGTAGCTGTAAAAAGGACAAGGGATTGGGAGCTCAGGTGTGAATCCTCCCACACTCATATTCTCATTCCACCACAAACAATGGCTAGCAATTTATTTTATTTTTGTAAGTCTCCACTTCTTGCTTTACAAAATTTCCTTACCTGTAGGTATAGTAATCTTTACCTTACATAGAAGTTTGGTGGTTAAACAGCATGTAGTACAGTAAGTAAAACATTGTACCCATCTACAGTATTTCTACACAGTATCCACCTACTATGATGAGTTTAATAAACATTATTAATACTGCAATGTAAATAAAGTGAACTAAAGGATAGGATGGAATTTGGAAGATCTTTAAAATACATATTTACAACAGTTACTTGTATAGTTTTAAAATTGCAATGCCCTCAGCATAAGGGATGCCTACTCCCTTAACGTTAACCCAGAATCTTAACCTATAACTCAAAAGTCACCACTTCTCTTAGAATCTATTCCTGACCCATAAACTATGAAAATAAACTCAATACTTTCTCTTTTCACAAATCTGCTGTACTGAGTATTATAGCCACTGTCTAATAATATAACATGTTCTGTATGTGTGTTTATATTACAAAATAAACTATAAAGTACTTTGAGGCAGAAAGGGGGATGAATACCATGTGCAAACTACAAGAAGAGTCAAGAGCATTAAAGACACTGGGAGGTAAAGGACACAGCACAACAGGCACTAAATAAAGAATTTCAAGGCCTGAAGAATATATCTCTTTAAATCAAACTCTAAAATTAAAGGGATAAAAGGGCCTGAAAGGGATGATTTCGGGTATGTTCTAAGGTGAAATGACAAATACTTAACAACAGATACAGGCTAGAGTTTGGGTAATAGGCAACAATGTGAAATGAAGCTCTGAGAATTACCAGCAATATTCATCAGGGTGAGACTTATGAGAAATGATGATATATCTATGACTCAAATGCAAAGCAAGACCTAAAGTTACAAAATTCAAAATATGACAAGTTAACGCCTAGCAAAGGGAAAGGACAAAACCCACCTTACTATTTAGGAGACAGGTGTTACAGGAAGAAGAGTGGGTAGTTGAGTTCAAAGGAAACCATTCCTATAACTGAGAAGTCCAGGTCATGTGGCATTAATGTGTCAAGAAGATTGATAACTGAAGGAAAAAAGTCAACATTTGGATAGAATGTAGTCACCACTGACCTTCAAAAGTGCACTTCTAGTAGAGAGGTGTGACCAAAGTCAAATTGCAAGAAGTAAATCATAATTCTATGATCCTAACACGAAAAAGCAGTTGCCAGTAAACTGAAGGTGAAATTCACAGATAAGAAAAAGGAACATTTAATAACTGAAAAGGAGACAGACTTTATCTCAAGCAAGCTTCTTAGGATTTTTAACACTTCCACAGGGATTTGGACTTTGGCTTTTCGAAATCTCTCAAAAGATGTATGTAGAGTACATGGAAGTTAAATTTTGTTGCAACTAAAACACAAAAAGAGGTAAATTAGTCTTACCAGTGATCTAACCTTTAGATTACAAGAATTCTCGTACCCCAAATAAAGGCATTTGAATAACTGTTATATATATAACTGTCATAGTGCTATGGACTGAATGTTTTTGTGCCTCAAAATTCATGAAATGAACCCTTATGCCCAATGTGATGGTTCTGGAAAGTGGGGTTATTGGGAAATAATTTAGAATCTTTGGAAAGGTCCCTTACAAATTACATTAATGTCTTTATAAAGCAGCCCTAAGAAAGCTTGCTTCTTTTCTTTATGTGAGAATATAAGAAAATGGATGTCTGCAAACCAGTAAGTAAGCCCTTAACTGAAAAGAGATTTCCAAATACCTTGATCTTAGCTTGATCCCTAGCACCCAGAATTGTAACTAACTGTAACTAATCCGTACCTGTTGTTTAAGTAACCCAGTTGATAGTGTATTTGTTAAAAAGCCGAAATTAACACACACAGGAAAGTCATAGTACATTTCAGTGGGTGAATAAATTCCAGATTGCCATAAAGAATACTTAACAGTCCCATGTTATATTTAATAAATAAATGCTTCTTTCCAATGGCCCTAAATTTTATTTATTAATGTTTATGTATATCTTGGTAAGACATACAAATGTGTTTTTGTGGTTCCATTTGTAAGACTCACTTTATTTAAATAATACTTATATTGACTTTCAATTAATTTAAAAGTACAACTTACAAAAAAACATTTTAAAATAGTATTAATTCAAAAAATCATAATGGCTGAAGCTAAATCTCCCTTGAGTATTTTAAAGCTCTCAGATCTAATTTGAGGTGGGCCTTCAAAAGGGACGAGAAGTACCTACATCTGGAAGAAACCCTGCACTTTAAAGTGATACCATTATAGGACATGACTTGAAGCAGGACTGGAAGTTCTTTGAACATGGGAGGAATTTGATCTGTTGTTAAGTAGAAGATGAACAGAGACAAACTGTGTTTTCTAAATATGGCCACAGTGAAATAAAACATCCTGCAGTCTCTTCTAGAAATGACAATGATTCTCCTCTCACTGAGCAGAGACCACTTCCCCTTTTTCAATGCCTTGGGGTGGACAGTGGTGACTACCTCCACTAGCAGAATGCAATGGGAATGGTGTATTGTGATGCCAAGATATGTAATTCCATTCACTATGTTGCATACCATACTCATTCTTGGAATCCAGCAGCCAGCCTGCAAAGAAACTCAAGCCACAGAGAGAGACCATCTACACACATTCCAGCTACTGATACTAACTCAAAATCCCAACAGAATGCCACAATCAACAAGATATGTAAGCTCAAAAGCCTCAGCCACTGAGTACAACCATTAGATACTCCCCAAGTGAAAAGAGCTGAGCTTCTATCAGGCAGCAGCACAGTAAAAGATGGTAACAAAGTAATTGCTAATGTCTTTTTAAAAATGAGCAGAAAATAAATTTCACTTCTAAGTCACTCAACTTCACATAGGGGTTATATCAGTCTTAATTTTTTTGGTATTGTAAAATGTTGTATTAATATATAGAAATAGAATGCCATAATATAGCTATCACATTAAACAAATCAGACAAAATTTAAATATCACCTTGTTTCTCTTATATGAAAAATCTAAAATATAAATGAAGAATAAAACAAAAGATAGATAATAAGAAGTAAGGAGACAGAAGCTTCTCCAGTGGGAAGGAATCAAGAGATGGGGAGTATGGGCCGGGGATTTAGCTCAGTGGTTCTGGCGCCTGTCTTGCATGTGCAAGGACCCGCGTTCAATCCCTGGTAACCACATACATTACTGGGCGTAGAGACTCACCCCAGCGGCAACCAGTATCACATACCACAGTGCCTGGTGTGGTGGCTCACGCCTGTAATCCCAGCACTCGGGAGGCAAAGGCAGGAGGATTGCTGTGATATGAGTTTGATGTGATGTAGTTCAGGGCCAGTCTGAACTACAAAGTGAGACCCTGTCTCAAAAAAAAAAAAAAAAGAGTATATAAAAAAAGAAAAAGAAATTAAGATGTGTTGTGTACATGTACCAACTCCCCCCAAGGAATTCAGTCATATGTATTACAATCATGTACTAATAAAAAATGTTTAAACTACACAAAAAAATGTAATTTAAGCCAAGTTTTATCATTCTTACTCCAAAATCTACAAAACTACCAATTATGGCACACCGATTCTATAAAGCTGGCTTTTTTTTTTTTCTCATTCTGAACAACGGAAATATACCAAAACAAAATGAATGAAGAATACATATATAATGGATCAGAAAAATCTCAATTTTCCTGATCCTAAAATCCAGTGGAAAAAAAAAGATCACTATATCAGAAGTCAAGAGGCTAGGCTTCTGTCCAACTTTGCTTATGAAAAATGATTTGATTATTAAGCTACTCAACATTTTAATTTAGCAAAGTAAAATCTCACCTATCCCACCTACTTTCAAGAGCACTGTGCTATTAAAATAATGAAAGAACATATGTAAGAAATATAATACTTGCAAAGCATTATGACTATGCACATACACAAAGCAACAATCAAATAATCATTATTTTATAATATAGATGATCAGTTTAATTAATCTATACATGGCATGTATACGTAACTTTTTTTTTCTTGAGACATGGTTTCAATTATGTTCAGGCTGGCTTTAAATTTATTAAGTAGCCCAGGCTGGCCTTAAATAGCAGCAATCCTCCTGCTTCTGCCCATCGAGTACTAGGATTATAGGCATGTGCCACCATGCCCAGCTCAGATTTTTTTTTTAATAATCTGAGTTTATTGTTAAATTTTTTAAACTGAAATCTTTATTGGTACATTACACATACACATCATGATCGCACTCCACAATGGGGATTTGTACCAGTATAAAACACAACTTAATTCTCATTTTTTCCCATAGCCCTACCCACCCTACCACCCCCCCATATACATAAAATTTGTTTCCTTTCTTTTTTGTTATAATCTCCTTTCCCCTTCACCCTATTTCACTTTGAGTGTTTTCTACTTCACAATATATAACATACAATTCTAGAACTCATTACATCTTTATTTTCTCATACCAGAGAAAAGATGTGATATTTACCTATCTGTGACCTATTTATTTCACTTATGAGGATATCCTCAAGGTATGTCCATTTAAGTATAAATAATTCAAACTTATCATTTTTTATGTCAGAGTAATACTCCATCCTGTAGAAGAATCACAGCTTTCTTATCCAGTCTCCACTCTTTTAATTCTTTTGTGTATATACCTAGCAGATTTTAGGAATACATTATGATCACATTCGTCATTGGCAATTTGTACCTGTATATAATATATCTTGATCCTTATTTTTTCAATTCAGATTTTTTTAACTGAATTCTTTATTGGTACTGATACAAATTCCCACTCAGATTTTTAATAGTATATTTGACTTAACATTTCTTGTTATGAGACAAATACCCAGAGCCCAAAATTTAACAGGAAAATGTTTACTTAGTTTACAATGTGTAGAGGTTTCAGTCGATAATTGCCTGGCTCCAGGACAGGGTGCCACAAGAAAAGGGGCAATAGATCACGGCAGCAGAAGACAGTAAAAGCAACAAGAGGCCTTAACAATGACTTTCGGTCTCTTTTATCTTATCCAGACTAAGTGGGGCAGACAGCACTTACATTCCTAATCCTAGAGCCTGTGAGCCTAGCATTGCACTATGAATCAATTTCCACATCAGACACCCTAGATCGAGCCTCCACTGCATTCACATGAGGCTTTGAGGGACATCTAGACACAAGCTGTAACCATACTACTCCTTTATTTCAACTATTCTGTAGACTTTAATGGATATATTATTTGCAAATGTCAGTATAATAAAAACCTGATAAAAGATTTCTTCCTATTTATAAGTAATCTATTCAAGAAAAGATAATAGCAATTAAATTCAAATCAGATCAAATGTTTACCTTCATAAGAGTCTGATAAGAGATTTAAGTAATAAAATTACTATTTTTATATGTACATATTTTTCATTTTAGATTTTAAGCCCCAATATTTCCCTTCTATATGTCTGAAATCTCTCCATTATAAAATCCTAATTCTTTTTTCCAAGTAAAATGAAACCACCTAACAGTACTTTGTTCATAGAATAGTTCAACCTTTAAGTTGATATTCATAGAGAAGTTAAGTGTAAAGATTTTCTTTATATTTTCAAGCAGAAGTTTTACCTATTCCAGAAAGCAAGCCACCCAATGGAAATAGCTGTACATAAAATTATAATGCTGTAAACACCACAGTAATCACATGCATTTGAAAAGCATTTGAAGTGTGACCCTATTTGCTCACAATCTAGAATTAAATATATAATCCATGCTCACTTCTTATTCACTACAGTCTAAATATTGAACAGCATGGCTTAGTAATATTATCTTACCAGCATAGAGAAGAAACCCTATCAGCCACTTGGAGATTAAACAGCTCAATTATGCATTTCAGAAGCCTAGGCCCTCAAAGAACAATCTTAAAACCAAATATAAATCTAGAATAGAGAAATTTTACTCCAAAACTTTCCTACATAAAGACTGAAAAATCATCTTTAAGTTTTAAGTAGTTTGGCACTGCCTATAATTCCTGGCCTTGCAAATGATATTCCAGTATCTTTTGTTGTAATAATCTTCCCAGAATGTCATCTTCTGAAATCTCTTCACCAATGTTTGGTAATTTACCCCTTCTTTTTAAGAAATTATATTAAACCAAGTAATAACAATAGGAAAGAAAAATGAAACAAACAATTATACTACCTTGTTATCAACTTGAGTCTGGTTTCAAAGTGTTTGGCAATCAATAAATTGTAGCTGAAAGAGAGAAAAACTTAGTTGGAGCTCCTGCAAATCTCTCACTGATCCCACTTCCCCCACTCTTTCCCACAGGTAACCACTTGACTAATATGCATGTCTATCACTCCTATCACTGACTAAACATCATCTCTACTTTTGCTTTTATAGAATTAAACTGCATAAACAGGCTGGGTGTCATACATACTGTCTTCTGTGTAGCACCTAGTAATCAACAGATTGTAATCATTTATATGCTACAAATAACTCTAAAGAAAAATTATTTAAATAGTAAAACTAATCAGACAGAACATACGCTATCACAATACATAAACAAATGTCTTCCTCATCTATGAAACTCAGCTATGTGCCTGTTGTGTAAATTTGATCCAAATATTGAAATACTGAAAACCTGAATTTTAATTTAGAAAACTGAATAAAACATGAAACTGTCAAAAAAAAGTTACATGCAGAAAGTATTTCTTTCATCGAAACAATTCCCTTTAAACTCAATACTTACAATTCATTCTAGTTTGTTTCACTATAGCAGATATTTTTCTATAGTCCCTAGGCAGCCACAAGTAATGCCATACATGAGGACTGATATAATTATGTGCCAGGAAAGACAGACCAGCACCTTCACACTTGACACTCCCCTCTATGGTTCCGTCATACCCCACATGTTGCTATTAACACTGACTGAAGATGATGTCTCATACCTATGAGACAGTTTTAGTGACACAGTACCAAGCCTCTAGGCTCTTCCCAAGGCCAACTATATCACAAGAACTACTACAAATGCAAATTTTAGGACCAAAGTAAGTACAAATCTATATTATATGTTTGTAGACATCCCTGCATGAGTAAAGACATAAATACACAGTACTTTGGAATGCCCCAAAGTTTCACTAAAATTTCAATTCTACTTTTTGATATTTTAAAACTTTAAAATGTTCATACTAGCTACACAGATACATGTAAGGTTCTGATAATCTCTTAACAGCATAAAACTCAAGTAAGCCAAGAATTAACTTTTCATATATACTCATGATCAGTTCAAATATTTCTACTGAGCACTACTGATCTAAAGTTAAAAACAGAGAATAAAATTCAAATACAAGAGTGGTGCCTACCCACCACCATCATGCATCATCCCCACCATGAATGTGTTCAAAATAACACAAACTATTTACATTACAAAATTTCCTATGAGTTCTTGTTTTAAG